>JAHHFK020002583.1:0-51059 GCA_024533555.2 Aedes koreicus | reverse complement strand
CAAGTCATTTAACTTTAACCTTAACTTTAGCTTTCCCTTTATGATTAAGATTCATACTTTATGGATGAATTTGCCATACACAACATATATTCGCTCATTAAACTTCAGAGAATACTTTTATTTGAATTTTAAAAAAAATAATTCAAATATCTGTAAAAGTCTGCAACATAAATAAAATGTCTGCTAAATGTCAGCATCGTAAAAAAAAGTCTGCAACAGAAATGAAAAGTCTGCAAATTTACAGGCATGTATGTAAATATGGCATCCCTGACTTTGATTCCTCCATGTGTATACGCAATTTGCTCCTTCAGAAATAGTTGCTCGTCCAATCTTTTTCTGAATATAGACACTCAAGTAATAGACCTGCCAACGTGCCGCCATGTTGTATCCAAAACGAACATTTTCCATACGATTTGACAGTTGTTTTGGATACATCAACTGTGCCAGATTCACGTTGGCCGGTCTATTACTTGAGTGTCTATATTTCTAAAGGGAGCAAAGTACAAAAACAACATACACTGGGAAAAAAAATCCTTACAATTCCATTGAGATTATGAATAGTGTTTCATTTCAAAAATATATATGGGAAACCACAGGGCGGTATATACATTTGTTTAAAAAAAAAAATTTTATTATAAAAAAAAAAAAAATATTATTTTTTTTAAACAGAAAATTATTTTATATTTAAATAAAAAAAATATTATTTATCATTTTTTTTTTTTTTCTTATTTTATATTAAAATAAATAAAGAAAGAAAAAAAAAAAAAAAAAAAAAAAAATACATAATCCATTTTTTTTTTTTTACTATCTCAAGATTAAATATATATATATTAAATAAATAAACAATAAATAATATATTTTTTAAATATTATAATAAAAAAAAAAAAAATATATAGCGAAAAGGTGTTTTGGAGCCACCCCCGGTGCTACGAACATTTTTCTTTTTTAAAAAAAATATAACAAAAAAAAAGAATTTTTTTTGTTTTTTACTCCTCCAATTTTATACACTTTTCCACACACCCACTGGATTTTTTACACCCCAAAAAAAAAAAAAAGATCGATTATTCAACACTGCTTCTTGAGCGTGTGAGCCTCTAGAAGCGACAGCCATTCTATTGATGTTTGTTTTTACTGTCAGCTAATAGGCTGTCAGTTACTTTATCATTGTTATTAGGCTGTCTCTTTGGATAAGTTTTCCCGAGACAACAACCGACTATATGCGCCACCTAGTTGTTGAGAATGCTGATACGAATTTAAATTTATTGCGCATTACATTTAGAAATTGCGTCGTAGAGAACCAACCAGATTTATACTATAGAAATAATCGATAGGCATTGTGATTTGTACCTACTCTCTTTAATCGACCAATCAGTGGAAATTGCGTCGCATAAATTAGGTTGAAACCCATCTCATGCGCGTCGGTTATCTCATCATTGTGGAGTGCTTTGATTCGAGTAGTCGAAAATTGTCGGAGTCAAAAATTGAACTATTTCTGAACTGTTAAATTTAAATATATTAAATTTGAAGTGAGTTTTCGGTCGTTTATATGGTTTTAAGTTTTTAAATGTATAATTGATTTTCTAGCTGTTGAATTTTTCGAGTGTGAATAGCTTCCAGTTAGAGAAGGCTAACTTTTGGACTAAATCACCTTTAATTGTGAATCCAGGTAAGCCTAACTATTAACCGACTAAGAGCGAAATGTAGTTAAATCATCCGCGTTGTGTAGGACAGTGAAGCCCAAACAACGTGGGCGGTTAGTCTGGTGCCAATCCAGAAAACATTCGGAGACCGGAAACCTGGTCGTAGCTCGATCTGGGGAGTTCCCATTACGCATCAAGGACACCAACCAATTTTTTCTAACGTCACCGACGTAGTCCTGAGATCGTGGTCGCACCTTGAGAACGTGGAATCGCCAGTCAATAAGTCGCGTGGCGTAGCCGAGACACAACGAACGGCGTCACTCCACATTTCCAGGGGACGTCTATACCCCGAAATAAACGCCAGCGCGCGAGTTACGAGTGTCGTTTCAATACGATCATTAATAGTAGTCGACTAGTGGTGAGTCAAGGTCTCTTGATGAACTTTTTCTTCTGCTTCGGTGGACATCCGACGCGGGATTGCTACGGCGAAAAAAACCCTCAATAAGGTTAGATCTGTCCGTTTATGCTCTCAAGCGCTACAATTAGAACCTAGGATTATGATAAGTGAATACGTGACGTCACCAGTTAGCGAATAGCAGGTTTTCCTGAATTTAATAAATCTTTTCCATTTGAGGAGTTTAGGGTTACCTCGATAAATTCGATCGTTTCTTTTTCTCGCGATCGTTCAATGACTGTTACAATTAAATGCCTTCAAATTTAGTAACAAGCCTTCACAATTTACGTCACGCAATAAAGTTTGTTTGAATTTTAGATTGGTTTATACTTATTTCGAGCGGGACATTTCCCGATAATGGTTGATTACTTAGGGCTATTAAATAAATTTAGTTTGAAATTTGGTTTGACGTTGTTAAGTACATAAGCTGGTTGGTTGCCTATAATCGCGTGTGTGTTTTAGAGTGCGACTTCGGTTCTGATTAACATTGACCTGCCCTGATTTAGGTAGTCTCTTCCGGGTAAAATTTAGCAGAGCTAACGGTCCTCCTTTATCGGAGGTGGCGCTTAAGCCGTCAGCTTAAGGTTGCAGGACTGAACGTTACAAGCAATTATTTTTTTTTTTTTTTTTTTTTTTTATAAAAAAAAAAAAGGCCACCCCCCCAAAAAGACCCCCCCCCCCAACAAAAAAAAAAAATTTTTTTTGAAAATCCGATATTAAAAAGCATAAATGTTACTATAGGACTGATGAGTTTACCCAACAAACAAACGAAAGCAGTAAATAAGCATATGTGCATTATTACAACTGAATTAAGACTTTTGTGGCTGAATAAAAAATCTGGCTGAAATATAAGCTGAATAACCATGTCTTCAATTGAAACAATAACATTATTTCAAGTGTTTCATTTTGTTTGAATAACATGCTTATTAAAAGCTCTTTTAGTATTTATATGTAACTAAATCTACACAGTTCAACAAAGAGTCGAATAACAGTTTATAAATCCGATGAAACATCGTTTATATAGCCTATTTATAGTTATGCTGTATAAATGATGCTATATTCATTGAATTCAGTTAATTCCTATGTTTTTGTTTATGAGTTTAATTTTTGGTACTGGTGAAAAAGTATTGACCTGTTTTCAAGAGTTGAAATTATAGTCAATTGCTTGAAGCAAATAGCTCAAAGGCTACCCTTTACATTGCCCATCAGAATAGAAAACAGCGCAGTGTTTACAAATAACATCAGAAAACATTGTCATATCTTTTAATCGTCTCTTGTTCAATATGCCCTTGCCAGTAATGCACGTAGTAAAACCGAACATCAACAATCAAAGCTTGGTAATTCAGATGTTTAATAACAGTATTTAGAAGGTTTATTTTAGCACTGATATTGCTTATATACAGACAACGCTATAAATAGAATCTCAATGTAGCTCAATAAGAGCATCACTTCTGCTACTATTCAATATATAACATTGAGCTTATATAACCGATTCGTTTGTACTTCATTCAATTCTAGAATAGCGCAGTTGGTAAGTCACGTAGTTGACGATACAAAAATTGATAGTTCGAATCTCGCTATTTAATGGTAATAAATAAATGTTACACAATGTTTCTTTTGATGTCTATGCATAATAATATCAAATTAAATATGCACAATATGAAATCCAAATAAAAATGTTTGTATCATATGGAAAATCATACAAAAACCCCAACAAAGTTTTATGAAAATTTAAAAAAGTTGAACAAAAGTTCTATAAAAGACACCACAGCTTTTTTAATATGCTCAATGATGTTGAAGAAAAATATATTATTCTTAACAAACACTCGCTTAGCTCAACAAAGGTCTCTTCGACTCTCGGAATTACCCTCAAGTTCTGTAAAGCATTAAAACAGCAGTTATTCAATTATCAGCTGAACTCCATTGCTGCAAACTTGCTTCTTAAGCAAATGCAATTGGCAGTGTTAAAAAGCATTTGGCAACAGCTTAATAACTTCTACAAATTTGTGTGAATAATGCCTGAACAAAAGCTGTGATGGAAAATAGTTCAGAGATTATTCAACACGCTGCTGAATTAAATCGCCATAATGATGTTTATTGAATGAGTGATTGTTTGTTGGGTATTATGCTTAAAATTACAAACTGTCTTCATTTGTTAACGCATTTAATATCATAATTAAACTCGATAATTTTATCACAGACATACAACCATAACACATCTACTTTCAAATTAAATGCTTAAAATGGCAGACATCCATTTACTCTAACTTGAAACTTTTTCCGTTTCTCGCTCGCCTCGCATAGCACGTGAGCAACGGAGGAAACAAAAACAGAAGCTAAAGCTAAAGCTAAAAACAAAATACAGGTACCATTCGTTCATTTCAACATGTTTACATTGCAATGTGCGAATGGCATTCGCTCATTGCAACATCTGACAACGTCAAATCGACTGTCAAAAACTCGTGAACAATAGATCGTAAATGACAGATTACTGCTTGACATTCGCATATGACAGTTAATTGCTTTTTAATTGCAAAACGTTGCAATTAGTGGACTTGCAATGAAAAGACGTTTCAATTAACGAAATTGCAAAAAGCGAATGGTCACTGTACGCACAGTGAGCGCAGTTGCAGCCGCAGGGTTTTCCATTTGAAGAATGACGAGGGCGAGGGGTAAGAAATCTCAAAAAACACGCTGATAAATCAAAAACCAAATATAATGTTGAAATAACTTTCATTGAAAATCGGTATTTATCGGTACTTCCACCCACACCCCCCCCCCCCCCCCACCCCCCCCCCTCTCTCCCCCCTATGCCCACTTGCCCACTCATTCTTCCCGCACAAGAACACTATGTCCCTTCCCCTGCCTGAAATTGCCACAACGTAAACATTCTAACCCATATTTCGTTTCCTTTTGTATTGCTGATTGCAGTTAAAATTGGACTCCGACAAAAACAGAAAAAGTGTGATAAAAGTGCACGTTTACGTCAAATTGTTTCCTGTCTTCAGTGAACTTATACCTTTCAGCATAAAGGATAAGTGCACCGAAGACAACAAAACGATTTGACGTAAACGTGCACTTTTAACACACTTTTTAATTCGCAAAAGTCACTTCTAGAGTCCAAACACAACTGCAAACAGCAATATTAATAATCCACCATCGCGACAACAACGAAGAGAGCACGTGTTCCAATCTTATAACTAAACAAACGAAACCATCACAATTTCATCGATTTATTCTAGAATACTCAAAACTCATTCATTGCAATAATCCTCCCGAAATTCATTATCGCGATCGGCCTGCACCGGTATCTCGTTAAGAGGACACAACTTTTGCCTCGACCGGTGCTCCAGCGTTTGAATGACCATATGAGCCACGTAGACGCGCGGTGCGGCCAGCAGCCGCCAGGTAAGCGGATTCAACGGATTCGTTCGATACTCCCAGCTGAGAAATGCCTTCTTCGGCATTCCGACGTCCTTGCCGGCCATCACGGCCGAATAGTTCCTGCCCGGTTCGAAGTAGATTGGATCCTTGGAGAAATCCATCCGCCCGGAGCGCTCCCGCTGCTGGCCGAACATTTCCAGGGCCATCTTGCCGATTTCACCGCCATGGATGAGACTTTCGTCGCTGTTGGACAAGATCAAGGTCACCTTGAAGTGGGTTCCTGGGTGAGAAGAATGGGAAAATAAGGTGTTGTTTGAATGATGTTAACAATTCACATTATTGCACTTGGAGTAAAATACTCATAAAAGTATGTCTATACCATCTGAAGTAAGAGCAATTCGAGAAAAACGCTGTTGTTTTTGCGTGTAAGCTGTAATGGATGTGACAATAGGGTATGTCGATTTTCAAAAAATAAAACGAGTTTACGAACCTATATTTTTTCCTTGTCCAAAAATGTACGCCTCTTATTGAAGGTTGCTGGACAATAACATAGCAGGTGTTGAGAGTCTTCCTTTTCTATGCCACACAATCGACACATATCCTCTTGAAGTTTTCCTATTAGCTTCAGGTGATATTTGCATGGACAATGCCTTGTTATTAAACCAGTGTAAGTACTGAGATTTTGCGAGTCATTGAAATGTTCGGATTTATGAACCGTTTCGCTTGCCTAGCAAGGTGAGTGGTGTTCCAGTTGGTCTCCACTTTTATTTTTTCCCATTTCTTGATCTCCATTCTAAGAGAACAAGCAGACACTCCACAGAATGGTTCTGGTCCTATGAATTGTTGGGATGATCCGCGTCTTGCTAACATGTCGGCTTTTTCATTCCGTGGAATTCCGCAGTGCCCGGGAACCCAATACATGTTAACTTGGTTTCGACAGGCCAAGTTTTGAAGTGACATTCCCAAACAAGTTTGGAATTAAATGTTGCTGATTTTAAAGCATTCGCTGCTAAAAGACTATCAGATATAATACAGATATTTGAAGGTCTATAGTTTCTACGCAAGCATATTATAGAACAATCAAGAATTGCTTGAATTTCTGCTTGAAACACGGTTGGCCACTTGCCCATAGATAATGAGACATCTTCTCCTGGACCAGTTCCCCTGCTCCCACAAGATTGTCCAATCTTGAACCGTCTGTATAGAAGACGATTGATCCTGGACGAATATTTGGCCCTCCATTTTCCAACAAATCACGACCAGGATCTATCACAATGTATAAACGACTGAAATGATATTTTTTCCCCATCCAGTCTTCATTTTTGATTACAAGAGAATCAATATCAATCATTTTTTAAATGCTCAGATGTCCTTAAAGGATCACCTTCTATGAAGCGCCTTGCCCGTTTACGAACCTACATAGTACATTATGGTTTGAAATGTTCGAAAAACCATCCCTGAAAAGTTTCAGATTATTTTTCAAAATCGGTTAGGCTATAGACTTGAAGTTTCATATGGGATTTTGACTTTTCCAGTATGAGGAAAGTAGTATTTTCAGTTTTCATTCAAACAACCTTCTATAAAGGTGAGTTAAAAACCTTGGAGGTACCTTGAAAATACGTGTCACTTTTTCATGAAGCATTTGAAACAAACCGTGCGTAGTTGGAGTTTAAAATAAGAATGTTATTCAATTTTGAAATGTTGCTTAATTTTGTAGAATGATTTCACGCTTTTCAAAGTGGCACCACTGTCTGAAAGTGGGTGGAGGCACCCGGCTACTGCAATTTAACCCATCGAGATGGAGCGCACGAAGCAGATGACATTGATATAATTTGAACGTGTAAAGATGTTTTGATCAAAATTTAGTCGACTTAAACTTGACGCATTTCCTTTCATCGTGCATTAAAAAATTTTGCACACCCCTCATTTCGAAGATGTGTGCGTGTAGCATCATGCCTCTGTTTTGATTTTGAGATTTTCACTTCTGTTATCAAAATGTCGTCGAAGGAAGAGAAGCAACGCATCAAAATTTTGCACGTGCATGGCGAAAATCCAAACTAAATACTCTCACGCCAAGTTTGCGAAATTGTTGAATGTGGCTAAATCAACTGTTACCAACGTATTAAAAGTGTTCGGTGAACGTTTGTCGACAGCCAGGAAAACTGGATCGGGGAGAAATCGAAAGCCGGAGGCCACAGCGACGACAAAAAGAGTTGCCCGCTGTTTCGAGCGGAACCCCAACCTCTCCGTCCGAGATGTCGCAAAGAAGCTGGGAGTGGCGCCTTCAACCGTGGATGGATCTAAGAAACGAGCTGGACTGTCGACTTACAAGAAAGTGGTGACTCCAAATCGCGACGATAAACAAAACACGTCGGCCAAAGCACGATCGCGAAAATTGTACACGACGATGCTGACGAAGTTTGATTGCGTGGTACAGGACGATGAATCTTACGCCAAGGCAGACTTTAAACAGCTTCCTGGACAGGAATTTTATACGGCAACCGGACGGGGAAAGGTGGCAGATATTTTCAAGCACATTAAACTGTCAAAGTTCGCGAAGAAATATCTGGTGTGGCAGGCCATCTGTACCTGTGGCTTGAAGAGCAACATTTACATTGCGACCGGAACCGTCAACCAGGAAATTTATCTGAGCGAGTGCCTACAAAAACGGCTACTGCCTTTCCTGAAGCGACACAATTGTTCCGTTCTATTTTGGCCGGATTTGGCATCTTGCCATTCCGGAAAAAAGCCCATGGAGTGATATGCTGCCAACAACGTTCAAGAGGTGCCCAAGGACAAGAACCCTCCCAACACGCCAGAGCTCCGCCCAATCGAACAATATTGGGCCATCGTCAAGCGGAACCTTAAGAAGACTCAAAAAGCTGAGACTGTACAAAATCTTATGGCAGGTGTTAAACGAAACACCCGGCAATTCGCATTCGGTAAAAGGAAACTTAGCTGAATATTTCTCCTGTACTCTGTATTAACTGAACTTGAAAAAGAAAAAGAATTTGACTTGTTAATAAGAACTTTGATCGACTCCCACACATTACTGTTTGACCAAATTTTGATCGGAACACCCTTTAATATTTTTGTGATTTTCATCTTATATATGCATGATGAAATTTATTGGAAACGTGCAATGGCTATCACGTGGTGGTCTAATTAATTCAGGATTTGCTCAATAGGTGGCGCTAGCTGGCATACAAAATAATTATGAAAATTGCTTCAATCATGGAATGACTTCAGATTCTGGCCAAATGGATAGTTACTGTCTTCAGCGAAGTTATTCAGTAGGTCAAGGCTTTACAGTTGGTGGATATTAGTCTGGAATTGGCTCACTACGCAGCACTATTGTACATATGAATAAATTGTACAAGCTGATCGAGATCCTGGCCATCTAGGGAGATGCCGTCTTCGACAAAGTTGTTCAGATGCCCCCCCAAGAGGTCGTAAGTCTTTTTCTGACGTCATTTTGAAATCCAAGATGGTGGTTTCCGGTGTTCGTTTTAGAAAAAACAAGGAATTACTGTCAAAAACCCTGCGAAATTGATGTTTTGGGATCGGAAACGGCGTAAAAAAGCTGAGAATCAAATTCTCTGACGCCATTTCGGAATCCAAGATGGCGGCTTCTGTTGCGTAAAAAGTGATAAATACTGTCAAATAACAAGCAGTATGGATATTTTGGATCAGAAACGGCCAAATAAGATTGTAAATCGAGGTCGGACGCCATTATGGAATCCAAGATGGCGGTTTGTGGTTTTAGAAAAACTGGTAATTAATATGTAGAAGGACATGTTCGCTCATCACCATGAGGCCCCAAGAGTGGACAGTAATGTTTGATACCTTGTGATCAAAAAGTTCCGGTAATTTTCAATTTAAAAAGGCCGCCTTTATTTTTTCGGTAAAATCTTTTTAGTGTAAGATGGCAACACTAGTTCTTATATTCTGTCAAAGTGTGAGAGCAAATTATCCATTAGTTTTGTTTTGACAACTGCTTTTGTTAGTCGAAAAATAGACGCTCGGCGATTTTTACCATGGATAAAAAATTGGAACAACGCGTTTGTGTGAAATTTTGTGTTGCAAACGGATTTTCTGCAGCGGAAACGCTCAGAATGTTGCAAAAAGCCTTTGGTGAGGACTCTATGTCACAAAATCGTACATTTGTTTGGCACAAAGACTTTAAAGAAGGCCGTGAAAGCGTGAGTGACATGCCGCGTTCTGGACGACCATCGACCTCAACTACCGATGAAAACATCGCTTCCGTGAAGAATTTAGTTATGGAAAACCGCTCAATTAGCATTCGGGAGATAGCTGCACTCCTTGATATCTCATTTGGATCGACCAAACACATTTTGAATGAAAATTCTGGGCATGAAACGCATTGAAGCACGACTTGTTCCAAAAGAGCTGAATTTTTTGCAAAAACAGCATCGAGTTGAGGTCGCTAAACAGATGATTGCGAACGCAGATAGCGATCCCACATTCATGGAACGCATCATAACTGGTGATGAAACGTGGGTATATGAATTTGATATGCTCACAAGTCAACAATCGTCCGAATGGCGCGCCGAAGATGAGCCGAAACCAAAAAAATCACGACAAAGTCGCTCCAAAATTAAAGTTTTACTGACCGTTTTCTTTGATTTTCGCGGTGTCGTCTATTCTGAATTCCTTCCAGAAGGTCGAACGGTTAACAAAGAGTATTATTTACAAGTTATGAGACGTTTGCGTGAGGCAATTCGAAAGAAGAGGCCAGAATTGTGGCGCAATAATTCGTGGATTTTACACCACGATAACGCTCCATCACACACCGCGCTCACTATTTGTGAATTTTTGGCCAAGAACTCCACCAATACCATCAAACAAGCACCATATTCACCAGACCTTGCCCCGTGCGACTTCTTTCTCTTCCCAAAACTGAAAATTCCGCTCAGAGGTAGGCGTTTTGAATCGATTGATGCGATAAAAAAGAATTCGCTGGAAGAACTGAAAGCCATACATTCATCGGCCTATAAAAAATGTATGGATGATTGGATAAAGCGCTGGTATATGTGTGTTGCCTCTAATGGCGAGTACTTTGAAGGCGATAATAAAGATATCAATAAAAAATTGAAATAAATGCGTTTTTTTTTCAAATTACCGGAACTTTTTGATCACAAGGTAGAATGAAAGGTATGAAGAAAAAGTGTTGATAATTCCGTCAGTGTACGGCAGGTTGAAAATTGAATTCAAGTAATGAAAATTGAGCGAAGGGCTTGGATATAGCGGTACTTTAACCAAGGACGCATACCTTTTGCCTTACAATGTGTCTCACAATAGGTGTCACCTTTTTTCAGTCTTGGTTTATTTCAGCTGGGTAATTTCAAAAGTGGAATTGATTATCCCGTTTTGAGTGTATTTTTTTGGCAGCTTATCGCTGAAGATAAATAAGCGATTCCGTTTGATTATATTTATCAGCTACCATGGAAGCCAAACGGGAGCAAGTTTTAAAATTACATTTGCAAAAGCTTAGACCGTGTGAGATATTCAATAACCTTAAGCAGTTCGGAGTGAGTAGGCGTTTCGTTTTTCGTACCTTGAAACGGTTCAAGGAAACTGGAAATGACCATATTCAACACAAAGGAAGTGCCAGACGAACTGCCAGAATGAAGATAAAGATCAAATGTGTGAGGGAGCGAATAAGACGTAATCCGGCCGTATCTGGCCGTAAATTGAGCAAACAATTTCAAATGTCCCCTGCTTTAATGAACAGGCTCCTCAGACATGATCTGGAATGCAAACCGTACAAGAAACAACGGGTTCACGGGTTGACGGAGCGTCCAAAGCAAGCCAGGGTCCAAAGAGGCAGAAATCTTTTGGTTCGGCACGGTGACTGCGAGATTTTATTTTCGGATGAAAAGCTCTTCCTCCTTCAGGACAGTCATAATCAACAAAATGATCGTGTGTATGGCAAAAGTCTTGCCAATAATCCAAGAGATAAACTAGCTGTAGAACGCTATCAGAATGTATCGAAAATCTTGGTATGGGGCGCCGTTTCACGAAAAGGAAAACTTCCTCTCCTTTCCTTGAACCTAACGTAAAAATCAACACTGAATATTACATCGAGCAGGTTTTGAAGAACCATCTGCTTCCTCATGCTTCAACGCTGTTTGGGAATACAGCATATTGTTTCCAACAGGACTCAGCTCCAGCTCGCAAGGCAAACGCTCACAAGCGAAGAATGGCCTGCATTCCACTTGACTACTTTGTTTGGGGTTATATGCTTCAGCATATAGGCCCTACGAAAGGGCTTTCTTTAGATCGATTCAAGAAACATTTGGTTGATATTTGGGACCGAATTCCTCAGGTAATCGTGCGTGCCTGCAGCGATGGGTTTACAAAGCGTTTGCGCAAAGTTATCAAGGAAAAGGGCGAGAGATTCGAATCGAATTAATATGACTTATTTCTATAACATGTATCTATCAAATGAAAAATAAATGCTATGATTCGGTTGATTTGTTTTGCTGTAATCCCATTTTGCTTTAGTGACACCTATTGTGAGACACCCTGTACATCCCCAATGCGGGGTAGGTCAGGCCTGTCATGCCTGTCAAGGTGGTGGATTCGTTTGTGCGTTCGGTTTTTGGATGGGTGATGTCCCATCGGAGAAACACATCAACGGAAGGTGCAAGGTTCTCGTGTAATCTCGCAATATCCGATAATTTGGAATAATTAGTGTCTCGGTTTTGGTCCTAAGAGGAAGTAGGAGCCGCGAATAATTATTCTCCAGAGGAAATGCGGTGCGGGAAGCAGTTTAGACGTTCCGAAGAAACGAAGAAACGTAGATGGACGATATACGGTAACTCTTCCAAAAATGTTTTACTAATTGGCGTTAGGGTACATAGAAACTTTGCGTAGTCATAGAGATTTTTACGCAATTTCCCCCTTAATTTATAGATGATAATTCATCAAAATATTTGCCTTGAAATGTCTTGAATTGAAAACAAAATCAACCCACAAATTTCGTTAGGCTACAGATAACTTTGAATCCTTTATATACTTTTAATTTCGTTTATAACCTTGCCATTGACATGTTCGTCATGAATGATGAAAATGATGAATGAAAAACTGTCCCAATATCGAATTTTTTCTTGAAAACATATGTTTTTACATTACTGTCACCTAGGACCTAATGCAGGAGTCCACACAGTTTGAAAGAAACATGAACTCTCTTCGTTATCAAATGCACATACCTGGAACGATAGATTTACTATGGACTCATGTAATATTTCTTGTAAAGTTTAACCAGATATCGTTTGAATGTGGTCTGTTGTATGAAAAATTGCAAACAATGTCGTTGTTAACAAGGGGAAATTTTACACGTCTGGTAAGTTTCGTTATTTTTTTCTGTGCAGTTCTTTAGCTAATGAGACTTAAAATATCAAAAATACCTCTAGCTGTTTCAGAATTTTTGACATATGAGACAAATTTGAAAGAGCTCTGAGAAAAATCTAACAACACGAGAAGTTCGCAGAATTTTTGTAGTAAATCGGAATCATCAGACCCCTCGAGCTCTGAGCTCAAGAACTACACAAATAGCATTAACTGATCTTCAAGATCTTCAAAAATTCGCTCAAATACTAGTTCAAAAGAAAGCTGAACCAACCTGAGTTTTTGACTGTTTCAACTTGTGGATTATGCTCATCTAGATCATTGATTTTCATTTCATGCAATAACATATACTCACGACAATACGGCGAATCATCTCCGGTGATCATGTAGGCCCGAATCGGCCTCGGCTCGATCATGACTCCATTCTCGATTAACCTCCGGTAGCTGTTGAATGCATTCGGTCCAAAGTCGATGCAGTAATGTCCGTCCACGTCACACTCGAAGCAATCGCCGGCCAGGAATTTCTCGTACGATTCGCACCCTATGGCTACAAATGGACACCGCTGTGGAATGGCATCCGTGTACAGCTGGTGACAGCGCAGGTGATTACATCCGAAGAACTCCTGAAAGCCCCAGAAGAACGAATCCTCATGTTTGGTGATGAACTTCTCCATCGGATCGTTACACCCGGCCTGGTTGCTGCCTCCGTTGGGGTAAAAATCCACATGACCTATGGCCTGGTACATCCCCAGACCGCCAGGCCGAGGCCATCGCTCCACCCATGGCGTGGCGTCCGTATGGATTATGTCCACAAACTTAGCATCTGAGGAGTCCAGCCGCACGATAGGATCCGTATCGGAAAACATCGGTTCGGCCGGGTCCATTCCGGTAATGCGTCCCAACTTCAGACCAAAGTCCCTTTGAAGATAGTAGCCGACATATCCGCACACGTGTGCCCCCAACGAGTGTCCCAGAACGTGAACCTTGTCCAAATTTCGCATTCCCAATTCCTGATAGAGCATGTGGACGACGTGAGCTGCAATCGCACCAACCAGTCGGATATCTGCCACGCACTGTGTATACGGAGGAACGGAAGCCTTACGCCAGTCGATCAGCATCACAGAAGCTTCGGGATCGTTCTCCAAGAAGGTGTTCACAAATCCCTGGAGCTGGAGGATGCAAATTGATTAGATCATTCAATATCGTAGAGCCACTGCCAACTTACCCAAGGTCGATCGCCTGACTCGATGTATCCATGGGTAACGATGTACAGTCTTCCTTTGGGATTGATCCCAAGATGTTTGACCTCGTCCGGGTCGTTGATGTCCACGAATCGGGGATGTTCCCGCACCGGTATGTTGAATATCGGAAACCGGACGTCCACCTGAGCCGGTGATCTTGGGGCCCATGCCAGCGGGCGTTTCTCGTCTACCCATGGGTAACCAAGAGGGAAGCAGCCGTAGACACCGTAACAGCGAGTTTCTTCTGTGTCTGCAATGGAAATCGTTTTTCAGATTAGACACTGCTCCAAAAGTTCACAATCAATCGTGAGGAACCAATTTGTTTTCAATCACTCTTTGTCGCTACTATTAGCGTTTTGTGGTGCTACGATTTTGTGATAAGAAGACACATAAACTAACCATAGGTCATGGCCAGCCCACGAACACATATTTTTGTTTTCGACTTACTGTGCGTTATATTCCCCATACTGGACACATTGTGGATCGTATTATAAAGACTATTATTCCACTGATGGTTCGACATAAGCAGCATAGTTTGCAGCAGAAATCCTGTCGAGTTGGTAACTTCCATGGCGCTGCTTATTCCGCTCGATCGATGGCCACAAACAACTCGCTAATTTTGCGATCAAACACTTAATCCCACCCCGGCGATCCTAATCACTTACGCACCCAAATTAACCAATTGACAGCCCTAAATTGACCCGACTCTCTATCCGCTTTGGTGCCTTTCTTCCAATTAATCCACATCCGCGACTGCAGCGCTTCTCTCCACACTTGACGGCTTTCATCCGAAGACTGTCGGCCGATCGGACGACAGCTCTTCATTATCAATTAGAAGTGCTGTGTAGCAAAAAATCATAATTGTTATGATTTATGCCAACCGAATCGACGTCGTCGTCGTCGTCGTCGTCGTCGTCGTCGTCGTCGTCGTCGTCGTCGTCGTTGTCGTCATCGTTGCCTTCGCTATATTTATTGCGGTCGAAGGGAGAATTCACTCGATTCTACGAAATCGGTTTCCGTTAACAACAATGAGTAATAAGCGGATCTTCTGTCGGCAGAATTTGAGGTGCCGATTTCAGTTAGCCATTCCCCAACATATGGCCCTTGTAGATAAGGTGGAGGTCAGCGGCGTAACAAACATGTGCGCACTCCTGTGAGGTTAAGTAAATAATCAAAGCCATGTGCTGCAAATTTTGCCCCAGTATTTGTGCAATGTAGACCGTTTTGGTCAATGCAGAGAAAGTTAGCGTTGAGTGGTTGTTAGATCATCATCTGAAATGAATTTATGAAACTTATGAAACTATCTTGCAATAGAAATTTATCAGAATGTGCATGTGTTCTACTTTACTTCCTTCTTCTTCTTCTTTAGCATTTCAAGCTTATTGTTTTTCACAATTTGCTTATTGCTTGCTCTCAACTTAGTGTTCTAAATGTACTTCCACAGTTATGATTTGAGAGCTTTCGATGCCAAGTACCATTTCTGCATTAGTATGATTGTGTGGCAAGTACAATCATACGCTATGCCCAGGGAGTCTTTATATAAATAACTGCACTCGAAAATGTTAATATTATTGCTTGAATTAGTTGAAAATGGGATTTGAAAGAAATAGAACAGATTTTCGCATTATTTTCTGCCGCACCCTGTAGGTCTAAACGTAAAGGATTTTCGCTTCCTCTGGCCAACAATTGCTAAGAAGCGATTTGTCTCGGGAATCCTCCCTAACTACAAAGGAGACTTCCCCTCTCGGCAGAGTCACTCTGGCCTTGCCTGGGCTCTGCCGATATCAGCCTATGAGGGACGACGCCTGGGAGGAAATATAGTGGTTTCAAGCGCCAACGAAATCGCTTCCTCACACCACCTATCAGCCAATTTTGACCCCAATCGCCAACTGAATCCGGACAATTCGTGGATCGATAAGTCCGCCGTGCAGCAGTGAGCGCTCGCCCAACGTTGTGGAAGCAGTCCGAAGTCATCATCATCATCAACTCCAGTAATTACCGGTACATTTGTAGAACAATAGAACCACCCACTTTACATCACAATAATAGTCATTTACCACCAAACCAACCCATCAATAGTTCTTTCAATAAATCCTCCATTTTGAATCATAGTACTCATTTCTCAAACAAATATAATCAGGTGACAGTATCCGCACAAGTTGTTCGCGAAGCCCCTTACTCCCAGATTGCCCAGTAGTAAGCCGACCTAGAGACACAGGTCGAGAGGTCTCTTGCTACTGAGCATTTACCGGGAATACGACAGTAAAGTTACATATTGACCGACGATCTGAAATGTCAAAGCCGTATGATAATGTTATCTAATGCTTGCATTTAAAAAAAAAAGCGACTAAATGTTTCGATTTTTCATGCGATTTTCCTGCCACCTGGTGGTCGGTCAACCAATCAGTAGCCAATGTATACTAATTGCCTATATACTGTGAAAATGTGACAGCTCCATCAGTTTGTTTACGGCAGCTATGGCGAGAACAGTGAAACAACTTCGATCTATGGTTTGTTCGTACCGCATGCTTCATCCGGGCCTAAAAAACTCGGCAATCGTGGCCCACTTCGTGTCGGCCGGGTACGATCGCGGAAACATCTACAAGATTCTGGCACTTCTGAGGAAGGGAAAGTCTATCGAGCGGAAGCCTGGGTCCGGCCGTCGGACCGTTTTTAGCGACCGGACGATTCAACAGAAGCTCAAACGGAAGACGGAAGGCAAGGTGGCCACTTCTTTCCGTGCGTTGGGCCGGGAGGTCGGTGCGACCGGTCAAACGGTCAAGAAGTATTTGGTCAAAATGGATATCCACATGCGGAAGCGTCAGTCCAAGCCAGCCGTGTCGGAGAACCAAGCGGAAACCCAGAAACAACGGCTGAAGATTCTGGTCAAAGAGATCTTCCCGGCGAAGCGGAACGTGGTGGCATGCCAACCATCCCAACGTGCCCCAGCTCCACCCAATAGAGAAGTTCTGGGCCAATTTGAAGAGGAGAGTACATTCAAATAATTTCATGGCCAAAACGACGGATGATTTGATCAAAAAGGCGAACAAAGAACTGAAAAATATGCCGACAAGCTTCACCTATGGCCAAAGTTCCAACAAACTGCCGCAAGGCGGCGTGGCAGGGGGTAGAAGTATTTTTGTGAAGTTTTTAATGTCTTAATGAATAAATTGCAATTTGGTTTGTTAAAATATCTTTTTTCGTTCTTTTTTATCGTACTTTTTTTAATGCACACATTATTTAACGTTTGTTAAAAATATCGGCGTAGAGTGCAGACGTTATTGTAAATATTTATCATATCATAGACCTATGTTGTCTGTCCTCGCAATCGAAGCATTAAACCAGCAGGAAGAAGATATCGTGGAATATAAACCGGGATGACAGCATCTATTTACCCATTCGACAACCAACCATCACCTAGCGCTTGACAATTGTGGGTACTACTCGGACCACACCTGGAACAGCAAACAGCAAAATACCAAACGGCCCTTTTCAGGGCCACTTCACGAGTTCTAAGGAGTTGAATTCCATGATTTTCATATGCAGTATCAATGCTCCTAAAACACTTAAAGACTAATATGATATGCCTTTCTTCCACGGAGCCCACCCATTTGACCGTGTCTACCTGGTACTCGACATTTATCGGTACTCGGACCACTCCACGGACAGCAAATAACGAAATACCAAATGGTCTTTTTTAGGGCCATTTCAAGAGTTATAAAGAGTTGACTTCCATAATTTTCATTGAGAACCAACAGTAAAGCCAAACACACTAATAAAATAGGGTTTCGTGGTACTTTAGACTGAATAAAATATAGTAGAAATTTATTAATTCTATGACATTAATTTCTTCACATCAACAAGGAGTCCTACGTAAACTTGTCAGGTATGTCACTGACATAACTCATCCTTAAGCTTTTTATCAGTGGAGCTAAATACTAGCCCTAGGTAGATATAGGCTCTTTCGATGTACTATCAATGTAAAGTGTCCAACAAATAGTTACATGACTGCGCAGTTAGAACTTATGAATTTTACACGAGACGTAAGGACTGTATCGTTAATTAAGGGTACAGAGAAAAACTGTTTTTGTAGCTTGCATTTTTTTTCGGAGTGTAAATTACAAAAATAGTGTTTCTTAGTTGTACAATGATCAAATTCCAGTAATAATTATTTAGTATTCGTTGACTTCGCCAGGTCACGCACTTTCTTCTTAATGTTCCTAATTACCCAACAAACATCGGTGTTGAATTAGAGCTTGTTCAAACAAATTTGGAGAAGCTATTCAGCTATTCTAGAAGAAACAGCTGAATAGCTTCTCCGAATTTGCTTGAACAAGCTCGAATTCAACATCGATGTTTGTTGGGTAGGTTTTGGACAACTGTTCCATCGATGCTTCTACTCACATTTCTCCAATTCTTTTTGAATTTTTCGACATCAGTGGCTTCTGTACCTTTCTTCCGAAGTTTTGCTTTCATTATAGCCCAAAACTTTTCAATGGGCCTCATTTGCGGACAATTTGGAGGATTCGTCGCCTTTTCTACAAATTCAACACCGGTTTCGCGGTACCAGTCCATTATGGCACGCGCATAATGGCATGACGCCAAATCAGGCCAAAACAGTGTCTGACTTTTATGCTTTTGGATGAGAGGTAGTACACGTTTTTCAAGACATTACTTCCGGTAAACTTCGGCATTCATGTTCGCAAGTGTGAAAAAAGCGAAGATTTCATACCACATTGGCAAATTGCTTGCCAAAGCAGTACAAGGTAGGCCCAAATAAGTGACGCAGTATTTTGTTTCAGAGTGGAATTCTTCTAGGCATCGCCAGAGCCATCTGGTTGCCAGCATATTAAAGAGGGACTGATTAATATGTAAACAAACTAGTGTTCGCTAGATTCCGTCGACAGGAAGGGCCTAAGAAAAATATGGATTTCAAAAGCAAACGGATTTTTCAGTTGCATTTGGCGGGAAAGCGTCCCACCAGATACTGGCCGACACCCGGAAGGAAGTAATATACCGTACATTAATCGACCGGACGTTGAGAAGATGGAGGACGAGGGGATTCATCGATCCGAAGAAAAAACTAGATCGTCCTTGCAGTGTACGTAGCTTGTAGGCGAATTCACCGAAATCCTTGTCGTTCTTCATATAAACTGGCTCAGGATATGGACGTCTCCAGGAAAACTATCAGATCGTGCCGCTAGTAATGCCTTTCCGAAGAGACTAAGAGATAATTAAAGCTAAAGGCGATAGAATCGGATTGTAAATATGTACACATAAACAATAAAATATTAGAAACAGAATAACAAAGAAACATTTATATTATTTGTCTTTTCGTGGGAGATACAGTCTTTGTTTCATGCGTCACTTATTTGGGAAGCGTTTTGTAGTCCAGCTTAGGGCCGAAGGTTGGAAGCAGCACTTCGAAGAACATCTGAATGGAGTACAGAAGGAGGACCAAGACAGCGAAGGAAGTGCCGTCGGCGATGCATTGTGCTACCCCCGACGATAGGTGAAGTTAAAGATGCCATCAAGCTGCTGAAGAGCAACAAATCGGTTTCAAGTGGTGGTATCGGAGCAATACTTATCAAGATGGGCCTGGACAAGTTGTCCAAGTCCCACACAACACACCCCCCCCCCCCCCCCCCCCCCCCCCCCCCCGCCCCACCCCCCCCCCCCCCCCCCCCCCCCCACCCCCCCCCCCCCCCCCCCTTCCCCCCCCCGGGCCCCCCCCCCCATTTCCCCCCACCGGCCGGCAACATTTGGCGGGCGGCGCCACCCTACCCCCGAACAGTAAAATTGGGTTGAAGATAAATGACAGGGCCCGACTAGGCAGCAGTGTAACGATCGACGGATCGTGGTGCGTTACGGAGTATCAGATCTACCACCGAACCCTAGTCCGAATTAATTCAAACTAGGGAACATATTCGTTTTTTGTAGTCAAAGGAACATATCTTAGTCTTTATTACATTTTATGTCTTGTGAAAAGTGACAATACTCAGATTGACCGAGGATGAGCTTGGAATAAGGAAAACATGGTTAGTACTCATTTATGTGAATTCTCATTTTCTATTTGATGTTCTATAGTTTGAATTGGTTATGACTAGGGTTCTGATGCATGGTCAGTATCGGAGTCATTGTTTGTTGTCTTTGCAATGAACCCGGTTTTGACTGATAAAAAGGCGCGCCTTGGAAGAGTGCTACCGCTTAAATAGCGGAAACTTTCAATAAAACTCGATTTATTGCCAACAAAACAAACAATGACAACTGTAACAATTCTCAATGGTGATGAAGTAACTCGACATGCGCAAAACAAAGGATACGGGATGTACTACCATAGATCAAATTACTGTTCGCAGTGGTTTATGTCCCGAACAGAGGCAAAAAACGATCGACGGAGATGAGTTCGAGGTACTCGGCAAGTTTGTCTATCTCGAGAGCTATGAAATCCCCAGACATATATTATCAGTAGTGCCTACTACGGACTCCTCAAGAAACTGCATTCTAACAGATTAAGCGTTCGGACATGAGGAGGATGTAACAAGTATAAGTGTTGCTTCCAAGATTGGTAAGATTATTCGCGTGTAGTTTTCGTTGTTCGTGATGAATTTGAAAAAAAAAAACCAGCAAGTGTTTTCATATTCGTGAACGATGAGAGATCCCCACCTCGAAGTAGCCAGTAGCAGAACTACCCATGCAAGAGCTAAGCAATCCACTACCAGATGTCACCGTCCCAGCGATGAATGGACCGCAATAGGGATGGCGACATAAGGGCCATTGCGTGGAGAATTTGAGGCACAAACGGCGGGTCAACGGCCATTGGTACGAGGTCAAGGGCCATTTTACTCGTTTTTTATTTACAGTCCATTCGCAAATGCCCGCACCTTGGCCTTAACCCCGGCCATAAGATTCTGCACAACCTGTGAATCAACCGTTTTTTGCATGTAAACCCATACTTTCTTCAGTTCCTCGACTGTCTTCACTACCTTAGGTCGTTTAAGAAGGTGCCGCTTCATAATCGCCCAGTACTTCTCGATGGGGCGGAGCTCCGGAGTGTTGGGAGGGTTGAACATTTTCGGCACGAAATTGACCTTATTGTCCGCATACCACTTCAGCACGCCCTTGGAGTAGTGGCATGAGGCCAAATCCGGCCAGAAGATTGTTGGGACGTTGTGGGCCTTCAGGAGAGGAAGCAGCCGCTTCTGGAGGCACTCTTTTATGTACACCTGTCCGTTCATCGTGTCCTGGGTCACGAAAGGTGCACTGCGCTTCCCGCACGTGCAGATGGCTTGCCAAACCAGGAATTTCTTCGCAAATTTGGACATCTTCTGAGTGCGGACATGCTCCGGAACGCTGAACTTATCCTTGGCCGTGAAAAACAGGTTGCCGGGGATCTGTTTGAAGTCGGCCTTCACATATGTTTCGTCGTCCATGATGCAGCATTCAATTTTCGTCAGCATGTTGAGGTACAACTTCCTGGCACGGGTTTTGGCGGACTTGTTCTGCTTCTCGTTGCGATTAGGGGCCTTTTGTACCTTGAACGTTCGAAGCCCAGCCTTAGTTTTGGCCTTCTGGACAAAACTTCGGCTTAGGTGCAGCTTCTTAGCCACATCCCGAACGGAGGCCCCAACTACGCGGTTGTGATTTTTGGTGTTGTACGGAATACTTTTTCCTTCACTTCTGGGCTTCCGATCGGTGGTCAACCGTTCCTCGAACCGCTTAATCACTCGCGACACCGCGGAATTCGCGATTCCCAACGTTTTAGCGATGGAACGATGCGAGAGATCCTTGTTCTCGTGATGAATGCGCAAGATTTTATCACGCACGAGCTGTTCTTTCGACTCCATTTCCGCGAGTTTTGATCACAGGACTTTAAAACTTGCAGGATGTAAATAATAATGCACTAAATCCACCCATATTTTCTTTAAATTCTACCCAACGGTTAAAAAGTTAGAGCAATTTCATAGTGTGGCAATTTCATCGTGGACACCCTTTACATCAAAAAGAAAACCCTTAACCAGACCCGACCATTGCCTAGCAAATCTAACCGCCATATATAATTCTACCGCACGCACAGGACCTCACGGTTTTGCCGTAATACTTACGGAAGGATGCCTGATTAGGCAGATTAGTCTAACGCCGGTGGTGCTCAGACGCTGTTCGCTGCTAACAAGGTTTCGAGTTCGTCAACACACCCGAAAGGCGCACGGGACAGGCTGAGGGTCCCCCGAAGCCGCAGTTCAACTCAGGCGAAGCCGAGATCCCGGGCCGAGGATTAACAGCAGGAACAGTTGACGGACAAAAGGCAGGTGAAGGGAGGTAGGAGTAGAAATTAAGAAAGTGGGAGTTCGTAGCCAGACAAGGGAAGATAGAGATAGAATAAAAGTGTGCACAAACCAGTGATAAAGTGGGAATTTTGTCTTAAGCGAACGTGAAGTGTTTCCTTGGTTCGCGGTTTGTCTCGAGCGTGTGCTGGCCCTGATGCTTGAAGACGGGGGCCTTATCAGTGCTGGGAGTAACACCGCACTGGCACGTTACAAGGACTTGCATTGAGTTATCACAAAATCAAATAGTCCGTCATCTATATCCCAAAACATTGCGATTGGTTGACCGGATTGGACCAAGTGCCCCCGGTTGATGCTAAGCCGATGAGTCTGAACATCAATAGAAGCATAAAGTTGCCAGGAGGCACGCGATGCATCTACGCATGATTTATACAGATATTAGTTAGAGTGTGCAATAGTGGTAGGATACAGTTGTAAAAATTGAAAATTTATGAAAAAAGAACTTGCTTCGAGCATCGGCTGTGAAACGTTGTGTAGATGTATTATTACGCACTATTTTGCTATCGGGCATGGCGCGTATCGTATTGTTTCGGTTATCTATAATTCGACGATGCGAGTGATCGAGTGAGCACAGAAAAAAACAACAAATATGCTTTCTGGTGAGCCGTCGTGGTTCGCTGGGGTGGTGGGCCGGTGGTGGGGATCACAATTATTTGTGATCCATAATATTGGTTTTCCATGCTCGCCGTGCCACCATATCATGGAGCAAGCCCATTTTGTGAGTGGCTCAAACAGCATCTTACTGTTTGTTTAAATCGATTGAAATCGGATTTCCAGCATTATAAAAAATTACCTTGTTTTTTCGATGAAAAACCATCATCAAACTTTGTGAGTGGCTCCAATAGCATCCTAACTTAAATCAACTAAACCAGCTTGGTCGAATTCCGCTCTCAAGCGCCTCAAAAGATTGAAGCAGGCAGCTCTGAGACGACACAGCAAATATCGCACGGATTTCACAAAATTGTGTTACGTGGAAGCGAATGCTGAGTACAAGCAATTAAACAGTTATCTCTATAACGCTTATCAAGACCGTCTACAAAAAAGCCTTAAGTCCAACCCCAAAAGCTTTTGGCGTCACGTCAATGATCAGCGGAAGGAAGTCGGTTTGCCTTCCGCGATGACGGATGGTTTGCTCGAAGCTGATTGCATCGCCGATATTGCCGATATTTTCCGTTCCCTATTCAGCAACGTTTTCTCCGACGAGCTGCTCGACCCGCAGGACATCGCGCTCGCCACCAGTAATGTCCCCCGTCTTCCTGCCTCCGGAATGCATTATGCCATCACCAATGACATGGTTATTGCAGCTGGCAAGGAATTGAAGTCCTCAACGGGATGTGGTCCGGACGGCATTCCATCGCTTGTACTGAAACAGTGCGTGGATTGTCTTGCGTCTCCGTTAGCAAAGGTACTCAATCTTTCTTTGTCCACTGGTATATTTCCGAACTGTTGGAAACAGTCATATGTTTTCCCAGTGTTTAAGAAAGGTTGCAAGAGAATGGTCTCAAATTACCGGGGCATAGCTGCATTAAGTGCAGTATCCAAGTTGTTTGAGATGATAATTCTTCGGAAGCTAGTGCAGAGCTACGCGCACTAGATTTCGCCGGATCAGCATGGATTTATTCCTAAACGTTCGACATCCACTAATTTGACGTGCTTCACCTCTTTCTTGGTCAAGCAACTTGAAAACGGTAGTCAAGTGGATGCTATTTACACGGACCTCTCCGCTGCATTCGATAAAATGAACCACCAAGTTTGATAAGTTAGGCATGAGCAACAATTTGCTTATCTGGCTGCGATCCTACCTAACCGATCGTAGTATGTCCTTCAGAATCGGTGATCACGTTTCATCACCATTTAAAGTTTTGTCCGGCGTGCCTCAAGGCAGCCACCTTGGGCCGTTTTTGTTCCTGCTTTACATGAACGATGTCAATCTCATCCTCAAATGCCTAAAACTCCCATACGCCGATTATTTGAAGCTGTTCTACGCGATAAAGCATCCACTAGACGCCATTTTTCTGCAACAACAGCTAGGGGCGGTCGCTGAATGGTGTCGCATCAATCGGATGACATTGAATGTGTCCAAGTGTTCGGTAATTTCATTTGGCCGTAAACGCGAACTCTACCAATTCGGTTATGCTTTGGCAGGATTTGAGCTGCAGCGCGGAACGACGGTTAAGGACTTGGGGATTCTCATCGATTCCAAAGTGACCTTCAAAGACCACGTAGCATACGTCGTGTCTAAGCCATCATCGCAGTTAGGCTTCCTGTTCCGTTTTGCCAAAAAATTTAAGGATGTTTATTGCTTGAAATCGCTTTGCTGCGCAATCGTTCGCCCTATTCTGGAATATTGTTCGGTTGTCTGGTCTCCATATTACCAGAATGAAATCCAGCGTGTTGAGGCAATCCAGCGGAAAATCATTCGATTTGCCCTACGTCATCTCAGGTGGAGAGACCCGTTCAATCTACCCAGCTATAGCAGTCGGTGCCAGCTCATCAACCTTCAACCACTTGGTGGAAGGCGTAACGTGGCAAAAGCCTGTTTTATTGGCGATCTCCTGCAAGGGAACATTGATTGTTCTAGACTGCTCAGCATGTTGGACATCAACATACGCCGCCGTAATCTACGCGCACATTCATTCCTGAGCCTTAACGCGGCAAGAACCAACTATGGGCTCCATGAGCCAATGCGCAGCATGAGTCGTCTTTTTAATAGTTGTTACTTTGTATTTGATTTTAATGTACATAGGACAACAAATAAGTGTAGTTTTAGACGTACTTTTTGTTAATTTTGTGGTTTTGTGATTTTAGTTTTAAGATGCCGGTCATTGGAGCAAATATTTTACCTGTTGACTTTAATAAACAATAATAATAATAATAATAACTGTTAGTATAAATCAGAAATCGTTACCAATATTTAAATATTTTTACAAAACACCACGTGAATTCAGTTTATAGTTTACCAAAACGAACCCTGCTGCCACCCAATTCTTACATCCAACATCCCAGTGATTTCTCGTGGAAGTGCAGAAGCGGTCTCGGCTTCCAATAAAACGAGTACCACGTCAACACATTCCCACCCTTTCCTTATGTGACCTGCATTCGGGCGAGGTCGGCACCGGTATTGGCTTAGTTTAGGATCACTAGTTTTTACACATTGAGGATATATGTTAGTCCCAAGCACCATCTATTGGTTCTCTGTATAGTAACAGCTGATCTGGCAGCAATCTCGGGCGGTCAATCATGCGCATTATTTTGCTCATGTTCATAGAAACGGATAAAATCTTTAAATAGGATAAGACAATAGCAACAACTCGCTCTGACAAGCATTCTGTCTTGCTTTCCCACACGCTTATCAAATGACTGGTTTGAAAATCGGATACAATTCGTCTCGCCTCGCCCGGATAATATCGTAGCATGTGCTCCATTAAAATCTCTTGGATACGGAAACAATATTTTAAAATACTGAATCAAACTGTAAGATATGATTAACATATATTCTCAAAAATATGAAACTACAGTACCGTCAAACGGGATATTATTGATCAGCGGGGTAACATTGATCGGATTGGCCCATATCATGAATAGTTCAAATATACATTTTCCTTTGATACACTTACTATGAATTATGTTTCTTAATCTAGTTTCATTTGACTTCCGAAAGCTATAACATTGGTATAAATATTAAGTTTTTTGATTACCAAGAACTGAAAATTAAAATGAGTATAGCTTTTTCAACTTTGTCTTATAGTTAACATTATAGGTTAAGAGATAGTTTCTTAGATACGTTTGGTTAGATAGGTTGGGTTCTTGATTAAAGGGAAAAGATTGTAATGAAATTTTAAAAAAAAAATTCTGCATGTCCACTTTTTGCACTTTTTTGCTACAACTTGACACAAAATCGAGGCAGCTTCGCGTAATAAAGACTGTATTCGATGAAATTTGGACACACGCAATTGTTCGTAACTTTTTAGCGTGTGGGTAAAAATTATTGAAATTTTAACGGAATGTATTTCATTGTGTTGTGTCCATTGTGTAATGAGTTTCGTGAAAATCGGTCGAGTGATTTCAGTGATGGCTTCGAATGAAGAAATAGTGCGCCAACAAATTTTGGGCACTCACTTCGAAAACCCAAACGCTTCTCATCGATGGATCGGAAAACAGCTCGGAATCGCACATTGAACCGTATCTCATGTGATCAAAACGTTCAAGGACCGTAAGACAACCGAGCGGAAAAATGGTAGTGGCAAAAAACGTGGCACATCAAATCCGGAGAAGGCCAGGATGGTATTGAACCAATTTAAGCGTTATCCCAACATTTCTATCAGGGATGTTGCGAAAAAGGCGAAAGTTTCAGTTTGTTTTGTGCAGAAAACAATGAAACGTTTGGGATTACATGTGTACAAGGTCAAGAAGGCACCGAACCGGAGCGATAAACAGAACTCGTTGGCCAAAACTCGTGCAAGAAAACTGTACAGGGAGTGGCTCACAAAACCGTTCTGCATTGTGATGGACGATGAGACCTACATTAAAGCCGACACCAAACAAATGCCAGGACAGGAACACTACGTCGCCACCTCTAAGTTGGCCGTTCCGGAGAGTGTACGGAAGAAGAAACTGTCGAAATTCGCCAAAAAATTCCTTGTCTGGCAAGCGATCTGCGGATGTGGCAAAATGAGTCAGCCCTTCATCACCTCTGGGACCGTCAACGGACAAATCTACAAGGACGAATGCCTCCAAAAACGACTTCTGCCCTTCTTGAGATCTCACGATGGCCCGACACTGTTTTGGCCGGATTTGGCATCTTGCCACTATGCCCGGCCCGTCTTAGACTGGTACAAAGATAATAATGTAGTTTTTGTACCAAAAGACGTCCATCCTCCAAACACTCCGGAACTTCGCCCAATTGAAAAATTTTGGGCAATCATGAAGGCAAAGCTCGTTAAAACTCCAAAACTGATAGAAAATGAACTTGAACTAAAGAAAGTGTGGTTAAAAGTAAGTAAGCAAGTCGGTCCTATCATTGCCCAAAATTTGATGAAAGGGGTCAAGGCAAAGGTGCGGGCATTTGGGTTGGGAGAAGAGGTTCAATAAACCAATGATGTCAAAACTTAACCATTTAGTAGTACTTTATTTCCAGAAAGTTTGAAAAGAATCGGGCTCAAGGAAAATTTTTGGTGACCTATTTTGTGTGTCCAAATTTCATCGAATACAGTCTTTATGGCTTTTTCATTGAGGCAAAGGGGCAATCTGACAAACATGTTTAATAGATAATAAAAAATTTAAACAAACATTAAAATTCTAAACATAAAATCCAAACATAAAATAAAAGGTTGCCCCCCCCCCCCCCCCCCCTAGCTACGCCTATGAGTACGAGTGACTTAGACAGTAATCGGTAGCAGCAAATTCAAGACGGGTAGAACAATGGTGTGTGTAGCCATCCATTGGCAATCGGGAAGTTCTGTCATAAGCAATTTTGCACTGACAATTTATACCAAGAATTTCTGGGAATAGGCTCAAAAAGCTCAGAAAACAGTTGAGAAGTTAAATTAATACATATTAGACGTCATTCACTAGTATTGAGCTCAATGTGACCCTAGTAAGATACGCCTATTTGATCAGATTTGAAGGAGATCCTAGTCATGGCAGACACGAGTCGATACGTACAAATGGTGTCAGCTTGTTCAAAATATACCATGCTTAGACCCGAGAAACCTTCGGTATCTTCTCCAAATTACATGAACTGTTTCGCCGCCTACCACATGTGAACCGGATTTAACTGACCGGCCGCAGTAATCCACGGTCAATTGCTTGAATGATTTATCTCGCATCGTACCCTCGAGGCAACGTAAACAACCGTCAACCACTTGACGTCAGATAACTTCAATACGCAGAGCAACTCGGCTTATCAGTGCGTTCTTTGTACCGGCAAAGTTCCAAGATCAATTGTTTTTTCGCCGCGCAAGCTCCGGTTCATAATCTCCGCAGGCGCATTATTATGACGAAATCGCGCAGAATATAACATCGGACTTTGACGCCTTCGACGGCTAGGGAATGGTTCTTTCCACTGATGATCTCAGTTCGCGGGATTTACGTATGTTATAATAATACATTGGATGCTTACAATTTTAAATATGCTAGGCCTACTTTCTATGAGTATTCTAGTGTTTACTGGTAAAGTTGCATTGATGCGGTGCGAGTGGCTCAGTGGCCTTGTCCGAGCGGAACTGCTCAACTGAGCACAGTTTCGAATGGCACGGGATAGTAGCGGCAGTTTTCCTGCGTAAACGAACTGTCCATATTGCTCGTGACGGGCATGTTGTAGCTCGGGCAGAGTCGGATCTTACTTCGGTACTCCAACGACTGCAGGATGATGTACTCGATGTAGACACGGGGTGAACTCAAGATTCGCCACGTCAACGGATTCAGGAAACTGGTGTTGTACTCCCAGCCGACCGTCAGTTTTCTGGGCTTACCAACACTGGTACCGGCCAGCACTCGGGTGTAATTGTGACCCGGTTCATATAATCTGCAATGATGAAACAAAGGTTAGGAATCGAATTCACGACCGGTACACATCAAGAACTTACTCTGCTTCTTCGGTGAACGTCATCTTATTGGAGTGATCACCCTTGCTCCCGTAAATACTCAGATGAAATCGGCCGATCTCTCCACCATGCAAAATACTTTCCTCCGTATCGGAAACCTTGATCAACACTTTGTAGTGCGTCCTGCAGTACGGCTCACCCGGACCCGTAATGAAGAACGCCTGGATGTCATGGTTCCCAATCATCTGGTTGGCTTCCCGCATACTCCGGTAGCTATTATAGCTGTGAAATCCAAATCGGAAACAGAGATGTCCATCCCGATCGCAATCGAAACAGTCACCAGCCAAGAACTTTTCGTAGCTTTCGCAAACGATTGCCGTGAACGGACACTTGGTACTGATGCTCTCAATAAAGTAGTCAACCGATCGAACGTGACTACAGCTGAAGAACTGATACATGCTGGAGATGAAGGAACCGTCTTTCCGCTTCCAAAGAGTCTGATCGCAACCCGGCTGGTTGAAACCTCCGTTTGGATAGAAATCCAAATGACCTATTGGTTCGTACAATCCTAAACCGATTTTCGGCACAAATGGCGTTGCATCGCTGTGAACAATATCGACGAAATTGGCATCCGTTGTGTCCAACCGGACGATCGGATTCGTTTCGGTGAATGCCAGCTCAGCTGGGTCCATTCCGGTAATACGACCGAGCTTCATACCAAAGTCCTTCTGCAGGTAGTATCCGGTGTAGCCGGAAAGGTGCGCCCCCAGCGAATGGCCGATCATGTGCACGTTGTCCAGATTTTTGAACTGGAATTCTTCCTTTAAAATTCCGGAAAATAAGTTCAGTTTTCATTCAATTCGAACAATGCCAAAACGACTTACCGAAATTAAGTGGATCATGTGAGCCGCGATTGCCCCAACCAGCCGAACGTTAGCACTGGCCTGGTTGTACGGTGGGCTTGAACCGCCACCCCAATCGATCACGATGCAGGTAGCCGTTCCGTCGGTGTCCTGGTCCAGCAGCAGATTGATCATCCTCTCGATCCACTTGGCACTACCCGTCTGCAGGAAGCCGTGGGTGATTATGAAGATCTTTCCGGTCGGGTTGATGCCCACTTCATGCAGATAGTCCGGATCGTCCAGGTTGATGAACTTCGGATAGGCTCGGGTGAAGTGGTTGAACACCGGAAAGCGAACGTTGATTTTTGCGGGACTTTCCGGGTACAGGGCTATGGGGCGGCGCTCGTCCGTCCACGGTGGGGTGATCGGAAAGCATCCGTACACTCCGTAGCATACTATGTTGTTGGGATCTGGAATGATTCGAGGGTAGAGAGGGTGAGATTATGAGGATAAGTGGTGGACGAACTTGGAAGATCGTCTTTAACAACTGGAACTGTTAAGTACGTCGCTGGGTCTGATCGAAGTGTCATAGAAGTTTTTTTTTTTTTTCTAACGATGCTCAGCTTCATCTACCCTTAACGTCGACGAAGTAGGTTAGGTTTAAATCAGTAGTTCAGTTTTTTATGACGTAGCAGCCCTGGAAATTTCAGGGCTTACTAAACCAATCCCAAACAACACAAAACCGTCCGAAAATGTTGCAGCAACTACATTGTGACCTAATTGATTCACATTGAAGTTGCTTCAACCGATTTGCAACTAGTGTGCTGATTGGACTGGTAACTCCTCTGATCCAGATATACTTTGAAGTATTCGCAATGGGCTGTGGAGACCGTTTGGATAGTTTTGAAGTCTTCTAGGGTATTTGTAGGCTAGTAAAGTAGAAATTCTTCAAACAGCAAAAAATCGTTGTCATCAGAAATGTTTTGATTGAAATCTTCGAAGTCTTCCGCACGAGTCCTGAATTTCATAAGATGTTTTCTGGGCGTCTCTTGGATGTTATCTTGACTTACCCTCGACGTCTTCTATGGGTTCGTCTTCGAAGTCTAAGAGGTTGATTTGAACCTTTAGACCATTTCTTAACGTGTTAAAACTATTGTTTATTCATCTGAGAGTTTTGTAATGGAAATCTGTCCTGAAGTTTCTGTATTACTGAAGTTGTCTGTATTACTTAATGGTCGCTTATGAAGCCAACAAAAAATAGAAGGTCAATTTCTTAAAGATTTCTATTAATATTCTAAGTAATTTGAAACAATGGTACATCCTTAAACAGCCATCAAGCTGAATAAGAGTTTCTGAACAATTTCTGAGGAACTCTACAGAAGGCTCAAAAAATGACCCTACATGTTCCCTGTGACCTATCAGGCTGCTGCACCTGTTTTCGGGAAAACGGTCAAAATAATGGCAAAAACGGTAATTTTTTGCTGATCTGTCAACAGCAGATCCAACTCGGTACACCCAGCAATCTAATTTTCTGAACTCCGGTAAATTGACTATTGGATCTCATCGACGAAATACAAGAGATTAATTAGCCGGGAATTTGGGTATTTTCGTAACTTGTCCGGTGGTGAGATTTGAACTCGTGACTTAGGCGTGAGAGGTATGGATGTTACCCACTACGCCCACTACGATGGCCTAAATTATCCAAGAACTCCCTGAAGTGAACGTTACCATCCTTCCTTCCTGGTTGGCTACAGCGTAGCTTCGCGCCAAAGATGGACGTATTGTAGAGCTCCATTTTCGTCGGTCTTGGTCGATACATCTCCAGTTGCCCCCCGGGTCGTCCTCCACTGCATGTAGCCAGCGTATTCGTGACCTTCCACGATGTTGCTGACCACTACTCGGTTCCCTGCTGAATATTATTTTTGCAATTCTTCCGACAGTCACACCAAGTGACTAGCCCACTGAAGTCTCTCTAACTCGTTATTCATGTGTCTGCGCCCCGCACTAGTGTCCAATATCCGTAATACCATACCTATCAGCAAATCGATCAGACTTTTGGTAGTTTCAAGATTTATGTATTGAGATAAAATGTTGATCTAGTTTATCCAAGAACTCTTTACAGTTTAGGTCTTCAGATCTACAAGCGTGATAAACGCATCTATTAGTTTCATTTTTGCCTGAAACATATTCCAAAAATCCAAAGATTAAAGCTGAAATCAAGTTATCCAAAAACTCCCTGAAATAAAGGTCTTCATATCTACAGGCAAATCTATCAAATTTCAGGTAGCTTATGGGTGTGAAAGAAATTCTTGAAGGTTTGTAGCTCTAAGCTGACACCAGTATAGTGATTGAACGTTGCTCAAATACGCCCTGAACACATCATGTAATTGAGGACTTCATATCTACAAGCGTGAGAAACACATCTATTAGTTTCATTGTTGCCTGGAACATAGTCCATAAGGTTTGGAGCTCTGAGTTAAATTCAACATTGATTCAAAAAGATGATCTAGGTTATCCAAAAATTCTCTGAAGCAAAGGACCGCACACAATTCAACATAACTTTTAGAATTCTCGTGTGTGGAAGCAACGTTTGCAGGTTTGAAGATCTCAGCTGACACAATTATTGAGATGTAATGTTATTTTAGGTTATTCAAGAACTCTTTGTAGATTAGCTCATCTGATCTGCGAGCGCAGAAAGCGACATATTAGTTTCATTTTTGCCTGAAACATAGTCCAAGATCTAAACTTAAAGAAGTATTGAGTTCAAAAGGATAGTTTACGGTAAATTTATATTTTATATGGTGGCGAATGTGTTTGAAGTGTGGCGAATTGTGTTGTTGAGGATGTTAACACATGGTGGCCGAGTGACTTACCCCCAGGGATTCTTTGAACTTTGGAAGAATTCTTGAAAACTGCTTTGGTATCTAAGCTTCTTGATTTATTTTTTTTTGTACTTCTCTGCTAAACTTCTGTGAAGTTTTCTTACCAATCAAATATCTCAAACGAGGTGAGATGGAAACCAAGGAATTGTAATTCTTACACGAGTTTGTGTCTTAGCTACGATGCGAACGGTTGAGAAGATGGTGTTTACCATATTTTAATATGGTGTCATGGGCAATGAATATCATTATGATGTGCATAATTTATGCATGATTTTTGTAAAGACTGCATCTCCGGTTCATCAGTGATTATCTCTTGAATATAAAGAAAGCTCTCTCCTGATCTTCTGCATTTCTCTTTGCTTAAATTTTGGTGAGTTTCTTCCTGAGCTTTTGGCAAGTTTCCTCGTGAACTTCTTGGCAGTCACTCATGATTTTCTTGGAAAACCAAACCTTCCAGAAACATTTGGTTAGGTTTTACCTAAACTTTGTTACTTTCTAGACGTCTGATTCTGCGAAGAAAATTCCTCCAAAACTTTGGGAAAATTTTCTACAGAATTTCGAAAAAAAATCATCTTGATCATCTTGTTTCTGAATGTGTGGGAAACTCTTGAGAACTATTTGGAAATACCCCCTATAATTCTTCCTGTTCTTCTGAGAAGTATCTACCGGAACTTCTGGGAACTCCTGAACCTCGAGAAAGCTCTCAGGAAAGCTAACACTTCTGAGTAGTTCCAACTAATCATTTGGAAAGTTTCCTATGGAAATTTAGGGAAGTTCTCTCATGAACCTCGGAGAAGTTCTTTCGTGAAAGTTGGGAAGAATTCATTATCAACTTATAGGTAGTGCCTTCTCTGGTAAGTTTCTTCCTGAAATTCAGGGGAAGTTTTTTCCGGCACCTATTCTTTCTAAACTTCTGAACTCCTAGAAAAAATCTAATAAAACATTTGGAATGTCCTTTAAAGAATTTCTGGGAAAAATCCCTTAAATTTTTTGGAAGTTCCATCCTGAACTTTTGAACTTTTGGGAAGTTTTATCCTGAATTTCAGGGAAGATTGTTCCTAAATTTGTGAGAAATTTTTGCTCAAAATACTAGGAAGTAACCCCTTTAACTCTGGAAAGTTCCTGTTTGTTCTTTGGAGAGGTTCATTCCTGAATTTACAGAAAGTCGTATTCTGAATTTCTTAAATGTTTTCTTCTGAACTTCGGAAAAGCTCTCTAGCACTTTTGGGAAGTTCCAACTAAACGTTTGGGAAGTTTTTCCTGGGACTTCTTGGAAGTTCAGGGAAGTTTATTCCTGAACTTTTGGGAAATTCCAATTTGAATTTCTGGGAAGAACTTCAGAACCTCTGAAAAGACCCAAAGTTCTAAGAAATCCTTTTCCCTAAATTACTTCCTGATGCTCTGAGAAGTCCTCTCCTGATGTTCGGGGTGGTTCTCTTCTAAACTTCTGGGAATGTTTGGTCCTGATTTTTTTTTGGGATATTCCTGCTTGAACTACAAAGAAGTGCTCCCAAACCTTCTGAGAAGTTTCTGCCTGATCTTCGGAGAAGTTCTTGTTTCGAAAAAGTATCACTTTTACTGTTGTTATAAGTCTCCGCGCGGTGACCGACTGGGCTTGAGCGCCAAGGTTAGTATCACAAAAGAAATAGTATTCAAACGAGAAATAAAATTTACTTTTTGTTATTCCGAGCTAACTCATTAATGGTCCTAATGAATGTAGCATAATAAATGCAACCCGATAAAATTACATCACTTCCTAGTTTTCATAAGTATGCCTTGCCAGCTATAAATATCTATTTACAACATTCTTTCTAAAAGACCTTCTCAGAACCATAAACTGTAAGCTGACCTGGAAAGAAACCACCCAGGCAGCAACTCTCGAAACAACCTTTTTACATATTATTAAAACATGAACGCTAACGCGAGTGTTTGCCAGTTGTTTGCCTAATAAGACGACCTAGGCGTCTTCGCTCACGATACTCTTTTACACATAGCTTTCTTTAAACCTAAATACGATAAATACAATGAGATTCAAATCCAAAGTCATTGCGTTCAGACTTACGCATAGAACAATCCGAAGTCCGAGTCTTATCTCCACACCTGGTCAATTTCCTACCATTTCCACTTAACATTACTTTTGCTGGCTCCACGCCACAAGGGAGGCGATTTCCACATAAATTTTAATCAGTTCGGGGACGGGCTAAGGGGTGTCATGACATTTGCTTGTCATTAACTAAGATTCTAAAACAACACGGAACACGTAAAAAGTTAAATTGTAAAATTGATTTGCTAATAGCCATGTAAGTACTTAATTGATCTTAACACTAAACACAAACGCTTATTAAATTACTAGATTATCAGGACATTTATTTCAACAAACTACTTGTTACGCAAAGACAATTTGTAAACGAGGAAGACTAAATATTGTAAGTAACCTAAATATCATGAAATTCAAGTATATTTGCCTAATATTTCAGTGTAAAGCTGACTCTAAATAAAAAGGACGGGTTTGCCTTTAAGAAGTCCGAACGGTTCCAAAGTCTCCGTAACAACCATCATCATCTTTTTGAAGAGTTTTCTTAAAGTTCAAATGACAAGAGTATTATTCATTTCCAACTTAACAAAACATCTTAAGTTCCCCATAACAATACTCAAGACTTGATTCTGAACGATGTGCGGACTGAGCGTTGGCTTCCCAAGAGTCCTATATATCAAAGGCGTTTCGTTCATATATGTACCTGGTGCCAGGGCTGGTAAATGTCATTCTCAATGAAAAATCTCAATCGATGTTTACCGAAAGTCACCTGATAATCTCAAAGGGGGGGAACCGTGATAGAGATTTCTTCAAAATTTCATCGATTTTATCGTCATGATAGAACGCGAATGTGTTTTGGTCATCGCGCAATTACAAGCACGTTAATTGATATTATCGTTACTTTCGACGTAAACCTTGAAATGCATTTTTCAGTCTATCGATTACATATGATTTCTTGGCTAATTTCATATAGACTAGTAAGAAATATAGGAGTCAAAATCCTATGAGAAAAAATCTCATGATGGTTGGCTTATGATAATTCGTTACTTCACGTGATTGTGAGATGGTCATTTTTTTTTCATTTTCACATGACGGCCGTGATGCTCCAGCGACAAATCCCCGACAAATTTGTTTTGTTTTTAATAGTATAGACATTGCTAGAAGTAAATTGTTTATCAGTTTATTCACCAGGAAAAAAATAATGCTTTAGTGTATGGCGGAGGAGGCAAAGAGCACGGGCAGACGCCGGACGAGCTGAGCATCTGGTGCTGGTCGCCAAAAAGTCCGCGCTAAAGAGAGTGAAAGAGAGAGGGGGGGAAAAAGGGGAGAGAGAGAGAGAAAGAAAAAGAGAGAGAGAGAGAGAGAGAGAGAGAGAGAGAGAGAAAGAGAGGGAGCGATAGAGAGATAAACGCCAGACAACATGCCTGCTTCAAGGGTTTGTGTTTGAAAGCCAATGCGGACGACCCATGGAGTGACGCCTATAGGGTGGTAATGGCCAAACCCAAGAGAGCGGTGCCTCCTACCGAGCAATCACCGGAGCTACTGCAGGTGGTCAGGCCTCCCACCACCGTAAACATGCCCATGACCAGTGTTCCAGTATCCCAGACCATAACGCTGTCATGGCGGTGAAAGGATGGTCGCTAAACACGCCAAACATCCACAATGTCATGAGCGATGACAACGGCACCGCGAAGGACGAAGCCCTAGTAGCACACTTGTTACAAACCAGTTGAAGTGACTGCTTCGTGGCTCAAATAAGTCTCAATAAAGTTGCAATAACCATTTTTAACCATTGTGAGCTGCTTTGGAGCCGAGGTGATGGTTACGTTCGACAAACTCATTGTGATGGTATCACGAGCCTGGCCATCAAGACGGCTGTATTTTGAAGGCTCCGAAAATGTTCAGGGAAGTAATGCAACGATGTCTGGATGGGTGTTTTCGCAGATGCCTGGAAGCGACAGACTCTCGTATTGCTACCAAAGACAGGGAAGCCACCAGGTGATTGTGATGGAGAAGTTTGAGTTTCATTTGATTTTGACAGTACTGTTAGAAATTTTCTGCTACATTGATAAGATGAACATGGCATTGAAGAAGCTTACAGAATGATCGAGACACTGAAGGCTAGCTTAAGCCTTTGTTAAAAAGATTTTTCCCGGATTTTGGCTAAAAGTTACCTCGGACAAACTTGCCGATGTATGAGCACCTAAGACGCTAAGAAAGAACTTTTTTGAGGCAGACGATCAACCACAGACTACTCGTTCGATTGAAGAGATTCAAGAATCTCAATATTTGGACATCATCGAAAAAAAAACTAATATTGTTTATTGTTTATTTGAAGTAAACATCAACAGACCAAGTTTAGGTCCTAATGATGTTAAATAGAAAAAAATTACAATAAGAAACGATTACATAACCTCTTAAGTGGAGTCGAGACACAAAAATAAATAAGGAAAAATAAAACAATTAAAGCTATACACTATCTTAACTACGTGCGTCAATTGTTCTAAAAACGGTAGAAAAGCTCCGACAAAGTGCGTTCCGCGTCAGATGGAAATCGAAAAGGGACGCCACCCTATTGAAGGTTCGCTGCAACCCGTGAATAGCGCTATTCAACCCATAGTTGGTGCGGCGAAAAGGAAGCCTGAGCATGGAGTTGTGACGCATTGGCCTTGGTTGGACGTTGATGCTAATTTGGCGAAGGATCCTTCCGCAGTCGATTCTTCCTTGTAGCACATCTGCAACAGTACAAGCTCTACAGACATCTCTACGGACCCGCTCCATGTCGACTAACTGACACCGACTTTCGTAGCTAGGAAGACGAAAAGGGTCGCTCCATGGAAGTCTACGAAGTGCGAACCGAAGAAAACGGCGTTGAATAGATTCGATTCGCTCGGCGCCATTATCATAGCATGGACTCCAGACCGCTGAACAGTACTCCAGTGTCGAACGAACGAGAGAATAATAGAGCGATTTTAAGCAGTGAATGTCGCTGAAGTTCTTCGCAAACTTGAATATAAAACCGAGTGTCCTTGAAGCTTTGTCAACAACATACGATAAATGTTGCGTGTACGTCAGTTTCGAATCCAGCTGAACACCTAGGTCTTTAACGCACTGCGTTCGTTCGATGGTCGTACCGAGAGGATGGTAGTTGAACAGAATTGGTTGTTTCTGACGTGAGAAGGTTATCACTGAGCACTTGGCCGGGTTGACCACCAACCGATTTAGAGTACACCAATTAGCAAAGGCATCAACCTGCGCTTGGAGGAACAGATTCGCATAAAGATTTTCAGGTCATCAGCAAACGACAGGCGGGGCCCTCCGATAACATAGTGTACGTCGTTGAAGTATAAAAGAAACATCAACGGTCCCAGATGGCTACCCTGCGGTGTCCCGGACGTGGCGCAGAAACTCCTTGAACGAAGGTCACCCAAGTCAACTGTCAATTGACGCCCTGTGAGATATGATCGAAACCATCTTAAAAGATTACCACGAACTCCTAGTCTGTCAAGTTTAGCGATCGCGATATCATGATTCAACCTGTCGAAAGCTGCCGTTAAATCTGTGTAGATCACGTCCGTTTGGCATCGAGCGATCATACCATCAGTGATGTACGACGTAAGGCACAATAGGTTTGTAGTTGTGGAACGCCTTGGTGAAAATCCTTGCTGGTCGTCATTTAACAACTGCTTGCAATGTGTAAAAAGTGAGTTCTTAACGACCAGTTCAAAAAGCTTCGATACAACGCTTAACGGTGTGATTCCTCGGTAGTTGTTCTCGTCCCACTTGCTTCCGTTTTTATATACCGGAAACATGTCCGCCATTTTCCAGCAATAAGAAAATGTACCGCAGGAGAGGGACATCTGGAATATCTGATGAAGTGGATACAGAAGACAAGCCATGTTCTGTTTCAGAAAAACCGACGGAACCCCATCGGGTCCGGGCTTAAGCGATGTTTTAAGGTGTAATGCCGCGTTCGAGGTTGATTCTGAAGCCACATCAACTAGGCTGAGTGTTTGATTTGCCAAGGGAACATTGCCGGCGGCAGCGTGAACAGAATGATTGGTTAGTCTCTCGTCTTCAAAAACACTAGAAAATTTTACCGAGAACAGATCGCAAATTTCCTGTTGAGTGCCAGCAGTTTCGCCATTATAGAACATGGATGAAGGTAAGCCCACTTCCTTACGTTGTTGATTAACATAGCTCCAAAAAGATTTCGGATGAGATTTGACACGCCGTTGAACCCCACTCAGATAACGTTGAAAATGCGCACGACTGATCCGTTTATATTCGTAGTTGAGCCTGCTATAGTGGCGTTTAAGCGACATGGTGCGGTGTTTCGTGAATCTTTTAAGAGCCGCCCTTTTAATCCGTTTTAGCGAGCGAAGAGCGTTCGTCATCCAAGGGACCCGAGAGTCAGTCTGAACAATCTTTTTTGGGACGTGTCTGTCAATGACATAAGCCAAGACGTGAGAAAAGTTTTGAGCAGCGATGTTAACGTCGGTCGAATCAAGAATGCTCTGCCAATCCAAACTAGATAAAACATCACCTATACTGCGATAGTCGGCTCTACGGAAGTCATATGACACAGTAGCAGGAGTGTCGACGAAGTCTCGAGCTACAACGTCCTCGACAGCAACTATTAGAGAAGGATGGTGAGGGACATCCTTAACTAGAGGCACGGGAGCTGTAGAGATGACGGGAGCAATATCTCGGCCACTCACGAAGCAGAGATCTAAAGAGCGATTATTCTCATTCACCACGTTATTAACTTGAGATAGAGTTGCGGTACTGTAGTTGTCCAGAAGCTGAATAGCCCCTGCGTGGAAAAAGGAACGTTCATGGTCGGGACGGAGGAAGCCGCTGTGAGTTGGAGTCCATGCAATGCCCGCTAGGTTGAAGTCTCCCAAAATAATCATTTCATCATGGAGGGCAACCGTATTCGAAATAGCAGAAACAGATCGGCAGTGCGCATCAATTAGGTCTAAATCTCGAGTTAGATCCGGAGGAATGTATACCGCACAAATGGAATAGCATACGGCCTCCAAGCTGAATTGCTACCCAAACTTGTTCTACGGTGATCCAAGAATCGTCTTCAACTGCACTTGCTTTCAACCTGACACTAACTGCAACGAGAACACCACCGCCAATATTTCTTGACTTATTGAAAAACTAGGAAAATTAAAATTAACACTTCACTTGATCACTTTTACAAAAAAAATATAAACCTGAAATACTTTTTTAAACTATCACTAGTAAACGCGAGCAAATTCCGTTAAATTCCACTACAGATCCCAAGTAACATTGCTAACACCATCCTGCTTTATTAAGTTTTATTAAGGTTTTATGAAAGCCACTTGAAATCAATTTGGTATTATTATGGCCCCAAGAGGTGCCAATAGGTTTCATATTTTAGTCAGGTTTATGAGAGCTTACACAGCTTCTTTACAACGATCTTAAAACGTTGTTTCTCAAATTCTTTTTACTCCTATCAAAGGTTTTATTTCGACTTTATGAACTCGTAAAATTCTGTATAGAAATGCCGTTTTAGGACTCATTGATATTATCTTATTATGGTCAGTTGAAAAAGCATTTTAAAACCGTTTCGCCTCCAGTAAATGCATTAAACGCCAAATTGGCATTGAAGAAAGTCACCATAAGACCAAATAGTTTTATAATAGTCATTGCGAAGAAAAATTGGCTTTATGGCAAAACTGTGATTTTTTTTTCCAATCGCCATATTGAAATATAAGAAATAATTGAAATGTGGTAAAATAAATGCATCAAATTTTCAATGGTTTGCACATAAACTGTAGATCGGAGACTTATTTCGGCATTCTTTTAGATAATTTCATCCATTTCCAAGCATTTTTCAGGTAATTCATGATTAATTTATCGAATGTATTTGTTTTAATTTGATTTATGTTGTTGTTAATTCGCATATTTTCCGAGGCGCATTAACTCTCGGCTCTTATCGTGCCAATATGAACCATGAAAATAAATGCGCATATAATTTGGAGCATGATACGCTGTAGAAAACAATATTTGTTTTGGATATTTTGCTATCAAACCAAATTTCCCGCAACACTAGACCTTTTTTATACTGCTAAATTAATCAGAAGAGCAGAGAATCGAACAAAGCAGAACAACAAAAAACAACCTCGATTTCACAGTGAAGTTTGACAGCTGTGGCCATTTGGCCGCATTCTGGTTTTCATGGCAGCCAATAGGTTTTATGAAGGTTCTCAAGTGGTCATAACATCTTTCACTAGAACATTTTCGAAATCTGTATGTTCTTATAAAGGTTTTATTAACTTGTTTTCACAACCGTCTATAGAGTGGGCCATTTTGTACAAATTTCGGCTTTAAAGAAGCATAGAGGAGGTGTTGGTAGACAAAACAGTTTTGAATGTAGTTTTATCAACAAAGCCGGGAGAAGTGTTATACGGCTGGAATAAAACTAAAATTGTTACTTGGGATAGCTTATCTTTTGACAGATAGGCCTATTTCGTCTGCGACTTACAGACTTCTTCAGTGTCGAGTGCTCGACTGTCTCTTGACTGTCGATTTGTCGATCTTTCAAATCCCTTTTGGAAGTTGAGTAGTTCCTACTGGTCGATGACAAAAATAAAGAGAAAATCGTAAGCTTTTATGTAGGCGACATCGATCCGGAGCGGTTGAAGGTACAACACGGTTTGTGTTTGCAGTTGTTGAAAGAGGATAACAAATCCAGATGTCAAATCTCAGATGTCGTGGACTATCTGAAGGAACAATCACATTTAATAGATCTTCTGCCAGAATTTGTTAGGTTTTTGAAGGTATTCATCACCATTCCCCCGAGGGTTGAAAACCTAGTTTCTGATCCTCCAGTATTGGACAACAGTGACTGATTTCCATACTGCTACTGCACTCTTCACAAGGTCGTGAAGAATTATGTTAACTGTGTGTTATTCTATGGCTAGATTTTTCTGTGCGCAAACCTTAATTATAATCATCTGGACTCAACCTGCCTGTTTTGTTTCGGAAGCTCTTTTAGTCTTGGAATGTAAGTGACCTTGAGCTGCGTTAGAAGTCCTATTTCTATTTCTGAGCTTTCTAATTTCCGAATCCAAACTCTGAAAATGTCGCTAGAATTATCTAGATGCAATATATAAAATTGCTGAACCTAAAATCTAATGGAGATCAACATATATTCAGCTCTCGTTTTGAAAGCTCATTGGTTTTGGTTTAGATATCCTCTAGATTCACAAGGCTGAGCTTCCAGCACGCATTTTGAAAGTCATCTTAATGGACGTGTCTTGCTCTAAAATGAACATGAAAGCAGGTACCGCAGGTCATTTGCAATAGTGCTAGTTGTACTCTGAAAGTTTTCTGAAATCTTCTGGACGCCGGGCTGTGCTAAATTATGTTACAATTTGTTCTCTCTACGACATACGTTTTTATTGAATAATTCGTCGAAAACCTAAGTTTTTGTGAAATTAATGTTTAATTAAGGAGGAGCACAAAAAATTCTCAATTAGCTAATTACAAGTCCGAAACTCCTGCCAAATAAGTCTGAATTCATTGTTGACACACTAAATATTTCGAACAAAAAACAACTTCAGTTCATGAGCCAAACTTGGAAACTTCAAGCCTAGCTCGAATTAACGATATTGATGAAGAGCTTATAAATAGAATCACTTCAACATTGATGCTGCCTTATGTTTAGGAACGACTTTTTAAGGCTGCTACCAAAACAAATTTGACACTAACAATGCTTCTTAAACTGAATCCAGCTTGAACCAAATCCAACTCAATCCAGCAAAACCCAGGTTTGTAACTGACTCAAAAAAAAAAAATTGCCTTTGCACCAAATTTGCACTGTTATCTAAAAACCAACACCTCACCTGCCCGATACTCTTCGTTCATGGCGGGATTCCTTGTCACCAGGCTCTCATTCTCCTTGTAGTTGGCCAGGTACATCATCGTCGGGAACAGCAGTCCCGTTCCGTTTGACAAATGCATCCCGTCCGAGTCTGCCAAACATGCACCAGCGCTGTCCGAACTTCACGACACGCAACTCTTAACTCACTATTCCACAGCTTAGTCTGCGGACACATGCACTGCCCGAAGAACTGGTAGAACGTATGTAGCTTGTCTGATCAGTGGATCAAGTTCAGGTCGAAGCCTTACCCCTTGTAAAGCTTATCGCGCTCAATCGACAACTTCTGCAACTCACATAGAACGTCACCGGAGTAAATTTCGGTCAAAAGTTCAGACACGATGCAGGCAAATGGTTTCTTCTTAACTGAATTTCTTCACCAGAACTGATAAGAACGAAATGTGCGATGCGGGAAGAAAGTTGCTTCCTTGTTCTTCTCTGATTGTGGGAGATTCGCGTTCTAATTATTTGTATTGTAGTGGAGCGAGGGAATTTGGCTCCGTGTGTAATTTGCGATGTGGACGCGGCCAGCTTCGTTCTATGACTGAACGAGGCCGTTGCACAACTGGCAGTATTTAATCCCGACGCACGCGCTCGCATCCTAGTAGGCGCAACGTGTGAGCCGAAGCAAACACGCGGACGCGGCGTCTCCATGAAAAGGTTCCTCTCTCCGCGAATGCAGGATGAACACTTTCCTTCGAATGGAGCGAGTGAAGCGTGGGCTAGCTGTGAGAGGCTGTGAGATTAAGCTTCGAGGAGTTCATTTGAGTGGTGAATTTAAGCTGTAGTTCGATCGACAGACCGTAAGCTCTATATTTAGATGCGGAATAGTTCATTCGGTTGCAGAACTTCATTTGTACACGTGTCTGTTGATTTATTGATTCGGGTGGTGGTAAAAATAACATCGAACTTTGATCTGAAGCATTGTAATCGGGAGAAAAATAGCTGGACAAAAACATGTTATTTACAACATTAATCAATATTTACTGATTCGATAGGAATAATGGTTCCAACTACGATTGTGGGCTGGCGACGGAAATTCGTTGTAAGTGAAGTGAAGTCACCTGGTTACTTGTTACACGTCACTAGATGCTGGTATAATCGTTTCCTGTGTCATTTAGGGTTAATGTTACTGAAATACAATTAGCCGGTGCCATGCTTGTTTTGTGTTTTCTCTTTAATTTTTTTCTGCCAGAAGATAAAGAGTGTCCACGATAAAACTGCGTCACACGAAAATTTCTCCAATTTTCTAATCTCTTTTAATTAGATAATGTGTTTAGTTTATAATGTTACACAAATACAAAACCAACAGAAATGGAGTTAAAAACGCAGCTCCTGACGGAAACAATTAAAATTGGAATACAGCACACACAAGGGCTAACTTTAGAAGTTGACCGTCACTTTGCTCGACAAGTCAACTCAGTCGACCGTTTAAAAGCAAGTGACTGATCAGTCAGATTCTGTCGAATGAGAGTATGTTTTTATAGATACAATTGATCAATTGATGGACGTCCTGAATTGTTGCTTAGTGTATTATTTCAATGAAACTTTGAAAATTTTCAACCTTGCGTTTAATATTCGAGTTTGGCTGACGACTTGCTCGACTCGACAGCGACAAGTGTTGAATCGAGCTGCTCTGTTTCTATAGTTGGCCCCATAGCTCGAAGATAAGAATGTTTCTCATCGAAATTTCAAACCAAAAGTTTTTTTTTTTTTTTTTCTTTATTTTACGTCGGCCTATTTCCTCACATGGTGACAATCACCGACGCCAGGGAGACGACTCTACCACCTGGACCCTACCTAACGACTCATGAATATGAGCCGGGACCAACGGCTTTACTTCCCTTCCGAAGGAAGACGTGACCAGATTTTTTCGCCTCAGAAAAACCACCGACGTCAACTGGGATTGAACCCAGACGCACAGGGGTGCCAAATAGCAGTCACGCTCACCACTACACCACCGACACCACCGAGTTGGGAGTCACACAATCTATAGTCGTGTCATAAAGCGTGAGTCTATAGTTATTGTTACACTTTACATTAATTGGAAAATCGGCTATAATTATCCGAACTAACCCAAGTAAGGAGTGTATCGAATATAAGCTATCCACATACATTTGCGTTGTACGCATGTATTTGTGATGGTTTTTTATGCTCTGAACACTGCATGCTGTGCGTTTGACTGTCAGCTTTCTTTTGTTTACTTGTTTGTGCGGTTCAAATTCTGCGTTTTCAAAATGTCGCGTATTGAAAAGGAAGTGAAAATTAAGGTTCTGGACACATGGCTAAGTGAGGAGGGTATTACTATGCGAAAATCGGCGAAGCGGTTTGGAATTCATCATGCGAGTGTTAAAACCATCATTAATAAGTTCGGGGAACACCATTCTTTGGATGAGCTACCAGGAAGAGGCAGAAAACCCGGTTCTTCCAACCCGAAACTGGAGCAGAAGGTGGTATCTCTAATCATGAAGAACAAATCAATGTCAATACGTGATTTGGCCAAAAAAGCAGGAACGAGTGTCGGAATGATCCAGCGTATCAAGAGGCGAAACCACCTGAAGACCTACAAGAAGCAGAAAATCTCGAAACAAAGTGCAGAACAGAAGAAGCGAGCAGCAACAAGGGCCCTTATTTTCGATACACTCCTTATTTACAGTTATTCAGTAAATGGATTTATGTCAGCTTAAATTTAAGCATCGGTTAAATTCTAGGATGAGTTTGAGTACAATGCATGACAATTGCGATTGACGATCTCCATCAGATATGGTATAATACGGTAGATCAGATACGTTTTTCTCAGTTTTTCTCAGTTTTTTTATTCCATCATTTCCTTTTTGTATTTCACCTTTCATTTGGTACTTTCGGGTAATAAAAAAACATGTATTATCAAATTCAATCAAAAACATAAAAATTCAATCAAAATCGAATCGAACTACTGCTTAACAAAGTGGAACTTCAACAGGCATAGCATACTAAGAGACTCATCTCCCATGCCGCAGCGGATCTTACTCGCGAAGTTTCCGGCCACAGAAAATGCCCTTTCTGCTTCAACCGATGTTGGACGGATGGTTCCAAGCGCGTCGTACAGCAAACTCAGGTGTTTTCCTTCAATTCCTTCGGATTCGTAGTATAAAAATTCATTCCCGACTATCTTCAACGAACTTGGTGTCAACGTTGAGCTAGCGTCCTGCGCAAGGGCTTTGGATTGTTGGGGTCGTCTTGCAAACTTCTCCTTCACCGACAGACCAGCACATTCGTCCATATCCACACATTCATCCTCTCCATTTGCAGCCTCTTCTGCCCCGGATTCTGCCGCCCCTTTTTTGGCAACCAACCGCTTCATCATTTCGTCCGTTTGCTTAATTACAGCAGTTTTCGATGCTTTGAAAAATATTCCAAAATCGTTACTTACAATTCCTTTGATGGCAGGATTGTTCAAGAAAGCAAGAACAGATCTGCGTATTACGAGCGCCTTTCGTGAATTCTGTCACTCAGAGTGTCAAACAGTTGCACTGCGATGTCTGACTGTTGAGCGTCCAGTTGCTCCAACATAAATTGGAGCGCAGCATCTGCTTCATACAGGGAACAGCGTTCTCGACAAATGTGCTCCACAGCGGCCTGGACTGGTTCAAGAGCACGAATCATTTTGCTGACCATTTCAAACTCCTCATCGCTGAAGTTGAGTTTTTCCTGACCCTTCAAATCAATCAAAACCTTTTGAATGGGTCGCTTCAAGTCATCAAACCGTTTGAGCATTGATAGCAGACTGTTCCAGCGGGTTTTCGTATCAGCAATCAAATTCAGATTCTTTCCGAATTCCGATAAGACGTATTTCTGAAGCATGTCGTTCTTAACGGGAGATCTTCGGAATACCTTCACAACCGATCGCACCTTCTTCACAATCGAAGAGAGTTGTGGCTTGAGTGCGGCTTGCGCTCCGTCCACAATATCGAGCGCAAAGGACTCCGAGGCATCATCGTCTGAATCTTCATCCGGTTCTGAAATCAACCGAAGGAACGGTAATTGCGATAATTCTGACGCTATGGAAATCATACTAACCTTCATATTCCACGATACTTTCGGTAACCGTAGATTGCTTCTCATACAGAACGCTGGTAACCGCCAGGTGTATGCCGTGTGCCAGACACACTTGATGAGTGGCATTTAGTAGCCGTCCCACTTTCAGCATTACGGTAGGTCCATCAGTTGTTACTGCCATAACGTCATCATCAAGCGATAACTTAAACACTTGTAGGTGCTGCTCCAGTAAGGATACACAGTTCTCTGCATTCATTGATCCGACAACTCGTCTGAGTCCAAGATTCCAAGTTTGATGACAGTCGTGGATGTTTACATTCATATAGCGACGATTTCTGTTCGACGTCCACTCATCGAAGGTGAGGCTGATTTTTCGGTGATCCTTTTTAATTTTCTCGAACTGCTTGCAATAATCGCCCACCACATACTCGTAGTACGACTTTCCCTTTAGCCTGATTCCATCATGAGTTTTCGGGATTCCACTGAAACCTCGAGCGAGCAATCCCAGACGAATCTCTTCTGAGCCAGCAATGGCTCTGTACGAGATACCATCCTTCGCAACCATTCGAGCCAAAGCTGCTTCAAGCGGAGTCACTTTTGAAAAGTACTGCAGAATGTTTGGTTTCTTAGGATTGGATATCGCATTTGATGTTGAAGGCTGATGGTTCACATTTTCCGGAGAAGCCGCGCGTTTTTTCAAGGTTATGTTATGTTTTCATACCGCTGGTGCTGGAGCCTTCACATTTTATCACTTTTGCACATTTCACACACTTGGAAATTCCGCGATTTTGCTTTCCAGGCAAGAAATGGAACCATACCGAAGTTTTGGACACGCCTGGTTTTGCTTTTTCTTCGAAATCCATATTCAATCTCTTTTGTTTCCACAGTGCACAAACTGCCGCAAGAACCAACTGTTCACTATAAACAACGTCCATTCATGATGCGCAAGGTGGTTCATTCATGTTTTGCTACGAATGAAGCGAGATAGCGGTCACCCTTTCCGACAGGGTTGCTGACACCGATGAACATTTTTGTTAGGCGATGTTCAGGCGGTGCACACGCGGCGGCGAAAAAACGCATCGCAACCGCTTCGCTACGTGGACATCATACCATTTGATAACGGGTACACCGATAATCTGAGCTGGTTTGGCCAAACATGTCGGTATACTTGGTTCTTTTTGTTGTTTTTTTGGCCAGCAACTCATATCGAAAACATTACTCACACGCATGATTCATATGAGAAACTATTTGTTTGTTGTCTGACTAAGTGCTACACTTTGTGAAAAATCAAATATCAACCAGTAAATCAATGATCTAATTCAGATTAGGCTAAAAAGAAAAGAAACATGTTGCAGTTATTAAGACTTATCTTCCGCGCAAAGACTAAATTTGTATTTTTGTCTGCTCATGCCGTTGTAATTGGTGTGATTAAATAAGTAAGCGAACTAACTATATGGTGCGGTTTTAGCCACTTAGGGTACAGCAACACTTCGGCACTTGATCACTTCGTCACTGAAGAAGATTGCCACATAATTCGACTGAAACTTAAATTAGCTGCATTGACGTACGACGAATCAAAATGCCAATTTCGATCACAAAAGGTTTTAAAAAACCGTATGATAAAGTGGATCTGATTTCCTATATGCAAAGTAGTGTTTTGATCTGCATAATTTTGGTGGGAATGGGAATACCGAAAATACCGGTTTTTTGCCTTCATAAAACCGGTATTTTGGTATCCGAAAATAGGCCGGTATTACCGGTATTGCCGGTTTCGGTATTACCGGTAAACCACCCTAATCATGGCCCAATAGGTTTAGATCGAACGAAGTTCAGGACAGTTTGGTGGGTTCATGCCTTTCGGTACAAAATCCACAGAACTAGCCACATACCACTCCTGCACGGTTTTGGAGTAGTGGCATGAGGCCAAATTGGCCCAAAACAGCGGTTTTTTATCGTACTGTCCCACAAAACTGCAAATTGCGTTTTTAAAGGCACTCAGTTTTGCAAATCTCACCGCTCTTGGTACATTTGGTGACGAATGGTTAACTTAGTTTGCCACAATGGCCTGCTGAATCAGGTACTTTGAAGAGTATTTTGACAGCTTGATTCGTTTGAAACAATCAATCCACAGCAAACTTGTCCATACCCGTGAAATATTCCTGCCCCGGCAACTGCTTAAAATCCACTTTGTTGTATTGTCTCAATGACGCAGCACCGGTATTTCGTTAGTAGCTTCGTGTGCAGTTTCCAGACACGCGCTTTGGCAACACTCTGCTACACACTTCGAAATTATGAATTTTACACGAGACGTAATTCATATTTGTAAAAAGTCGTGTAAAATTATGTCTTATGAAACTGACACATAACGTTTGCCTTTTAAAAAAAAAAATGACTTTTTACGGATGGTGATAAAAAAAAAGCTACGACAGATAATTGCTTTTGATAAATTTCTTATGGAAGGTAAATATTTAAGCTTACTTGCAAAAAAATGCAACACCCTTGCGAGCGGCCTTCCGGCAGTTAACCGGAACATTCGCCATTGCGGACGAAAGCATGCGTGTAGGCATGTTTTTGAGTTCTTTCTTCGTTTTATTTATCAATTCCTCCTCAGTTTTCGCGACAAAATTGTTGGAGTAGATCTAACGCTTCAGGTTGGCCCAGAAATTCTCGATGGGACGCAGCTGGGGGACGTTGGGCTTCCCTTCCCTCTCCCCTCCCCCCTCACCCTTTATCTCCCCTTCTTTCCCCCCCCCCCTCTCTCCCCCTCTTTCCCCTCTCCCTACTCCCCCCCCCCCCTCCCCCCCCCCCCCTTTTCTCTTTTTTTTCTTTCTCCCTCTTCTCCTTTTACCCCCTCACTCCCACCCCCTCTCTTCTCCCCTCTTCCTCATATCTATACACACAAAATAAAAAGCAAGATTGTAATGCAATTTCGAATGATTTTGTTTCATTTCTCGTAATGGATCGTAACTTGGAGAAAAAATGCAACATTGGTCGTGGGCAAAAAAGCATCACGTCAATTCGCTTTGAAAAATTCGATGTGTGCGTGGGTTGTGCAGTGTATTAGTTGTTGATTATAAAATTGGAGTCCGGACTGACAAAAAACAAAAAGTCGCATACTAAGATTCGAACCGTGGCCGCCAGCGTCGTGGCTCTACATAGTAACCATTCAGCCACTTTAACAAGTTGAAGTGAATGGAATAAAAGCCCTACAGTTGCTTCGATTGTCGAGGCACTCAGTGGTACAGCAGCAAAGCAAATGTCGCTCGCACACACTTGCATGGCTTCGCGTGGTGATCAAGAAGGGCACACTTGATGAGAGGGAGATGGGAGTGCGATGACGAGTGAAAATAAAAATAGAACACTTGACTGCGGAATTACAACAGTGGCCAATAGCGTTGCGGCATTTTGTGGTATTGTCTCACCCATATTGAACCAACGGTTGCTTAAGACTGTCGAGGCACTAAGCACACGCGCTAAATTTGTTTCGAGGAATCTGTGTGTTGCCAACAGCTTACACACACTTGCATGGCTTCGTTTATACCATAAAACGCTTTGTGGATCATGATGGGCAAAAGTGCCTTTTCTGAATCATGCAGATTTCTCAAGATATGATTGCAAAAACTGCAATTGCGTTTTTTGCCACCTTTTCAACTTTTGGGTGTACCCCCCCTTCCCTCCCAATTTCCCTCATCATTCTCCTTCAAAACTACAACTCCTTCAAATCTTCCCCCCCCTAACGACATCTCCCTTTCCCCTCCCTCCTCCCCTCCATTTTCCATCGTGTCCTCATTTCCCCATCCCTCTTGCCCCTCTCCCCTGTCCCTTTGGGCCTCTTTTCCCCCTCCTTCCCCCCTCCCTCCCCCGCGCTCTTCTTTCGCTCCGGAATGGCCGTGAACGGGGAAATTTATAGTACGAAAAGCCTGCCGGAACTTGCGTCGTTCATCAAGAAATACCATAAGGGCGAAGACGCGGTGTTTTGGCCAGATCTGGCGTCGGCCCACTACTCGAAGCGATCGTTGGAGGAGCTGGAGTGGCTGAATATCGATGTGGTACCCAAGTCGGTGAACCCGCCCAACGTCCCCCAGCTGCGTCCCATCGAAAATTTCTGGGCCAACCTGAAGCGTAAGATCTACTCCAACAATCTTGTCGCGAGAACTGAGGAGGAATTGATAAATAAAACGAAAAAAGAACTCAAAACATGCCTACACGCACGTTTTTGTCCGCCATGGTGAATGTTCTGGTTAACTGCCGGAAGGCTGCTCGCAAGGGCGTAAATTTTTTTTTGCAAGTAAGCTTAAATAATTACCTTCCATGGGAAATTTATCAAAAGCAATTATTTGTCTTAGCTTTTTTTTATCACC
>JAHHFK020002582.1:0-128204 GCA_024533555.2 Aedes koreicus | reverse complement strand
AACATCGAAAAATTCTAATGATACGAGAGAAATCAACGTTTAAAATCATTGTTTACAAATGGCTTTCCGGCCCTTATAATTAATTACTCGAGTAATGTTCGATTGGCTCCGCCAAGTGACAGTTCCCGTTTTTGTCTCCGCCAGACTATGAATCTAGTGACTATAAAACGTGCCATGCCCCATTGAGAAAATAGTTCGTAATAAAGCATCGACCCAACCTTTCACAGCCGATGCTCGAACCCAACTCTTTTTTTACTACTGTAAAAACCCGATTCACAGTAAATTTGGATGCATTCAAGTGATCATAACTCAAGAAATTAAAAATAAACATACAAAGTTGATCAAAACATGGGACAAAAGGAGTATTTATTCAGCTTTCAAACGATACAGGGGGAGTTATTGCAATTTCACAAAATTTCGAACGAACTGTCGCACTATATTTGTGATCGATGCCATCATGATCTGCACAGTCGCTGGTGACACTGTATTCGGCGAATTTATTCCACTAAAAACCTTGCCTTTGTTGTGTATTTGTCACTTCTTTACCGCATGCTCGAAGTTTTCGCTTGACAATTGCCCAATATTTTTCGCTCGCTCTGAACTCAAGGCGATTCGGAGGATTATCTCTTTGGCGACGAAATTAACATTGTTTGCAGCATACCATTCTAGTACCTCCTTAGAGTGGTGGCAGCTGGCTAGATCCGGCCAAAACATAACGTTGGTCTTGTGTTGCCGAATGAAAGGTAAAATCCGCTTTTTCAGACACTCTTTAATGTAAACCTTCGACGTCATCGTGTGAGATGTGATGAAAGCCTTGGTTTTAAGGCCACAACTGCAGATTCCTTGCCAAATCATTAGTTTCCGAGCAAACTTATCAGCAAAAACAAATTTATACACTGTAAGGAACATCCCCACGACCAGTTTCCAGGTAACATTTTCGACAAGGGATTTGTTTATAATCCATTTTGACATATGTTTCGTCATCAATTCAATTATAACCGTCAAAATTCGTCAAAACTCGTTCGTATAATAATCAGGCTCGCTTTTAAAGCCTACTCAATTTTGTTTCAGGGACCGATTCGGATGTTTACTGGCTCAAAAAGACTTATATCCTTCTCTTGAAAGGATGTTACGCCTGGTGAGAAGGTTGGAGTCGTATTTCTTTGCCAAATCACGTACCTCAACACCTTTCTACTCAACTCTTTGTCCCTAGTGCCACTTTTATGATAGGTACGCTGTGCTCTATCCACACTCAGAGTATCCTTGTAACGTTTGATTACAAGACACACCGTTGACTTTGGGAATTTTACCACTTTTGTTTTGAGGCAGACCATGAAGGATTCTCTAGATGTTTGTGCACCAATAATTTTCTTTTCTCAAGTTCCATGATCCCCCCCCTCTTCTTCCTCCCCCCTTTTCTCCTCCCCCTCACTCCTCTTCTCTCTCTTCCTTCTCACTCCTATTCTTTTTTATTCTCTTCTTACCTTCTTTACAAGGGGTCGCCCCTCCCCCTCCCTCTCTCCCCTCTCTTTCTATTTTCTTTCGTAAATCTGGTCAATTTAAAATCTTCAAAAGATTTCAAATCTTTTCAAAAGATCGGACGAGATTGTGCCACTGATCGGGTGATCTTGATAAAACAACATACACATTTTCTTCAGTCTAGCAAAATGTTCAAAGAAAGATTTTGATTTTTGCCATTGTTTAGCTGAACTCGTATGTGAATTAATCACTTTTTATTAAGCATAATATGAGAACGAATATAAATTAGCTTGACAAGTATGTTGTTAAAACACTGCAATAAAATAGCTCCTTGTATCAAACTGTCATAAAAGATTTTAAATCTTCTGATCTTTGTCAAAGATCGGAATGAAAAAAGAAGAGATCTGATCAAATGATCAGGAAGTCCGACCCCTTGCTTCTTTATGTTTCTATTGATGTGCATCTCATCGGTTTAATACCAACCGGGAGAGACTTGGTCTTATACAAAATGATTTCATTATCTCCAATCCGCTCAACCAATCGCAATGTTTTGTGATATATTGGATGGATTATTATAATTTGAGATAACTCAACGCCAACGAAATTTGGCAGATCGACAAGCAATCGGTGGAGAGCTTAGAGAAAGACCGGAACAATAACGTTTGCATTAAAAAAAATGGCAAAAATTTGCCGATTTTTCATGGGTTTACCTTCACCCGCACTGACGAAACTACCCATGCAGCATCAATCATAGTAACCCATGAGTCAGCAGACAAAATTTGACAGCTCTATCAGTCGAACTCTAACCGTGATGGCAAAAACAGTGAAGCAACTCCGTTCAGAAGTGTGCGCGTTCAAAGAACGGCACCCCGCCGTGTCGAAAACGGACATCGTGCGGCACTTTGTGGACGCCGGATACGCCCATTCCGGCATCTACAACATCTTGGCACTATTAGACAACAATCAGAGCATCGAAAGAAAGCCCGGTTCCGGACGGCCGACGATCCTGAGCGACAAGAAGCTCCAAAGGATGCTGAAGAGGAAGACCGAGGGAAAAGTGGCTACATCGCTGCGTGCGCTTGGCCGGGAGGTCGGTTCAACCGGCCAAACAGTGAAAAAGTACCTGGCGAACATGAACATACATGTCAGGAAGCGGAAGTCGCGTCCACTGGTTTCGGAGCTGCAGGCAATGACGCAGCGGCAGCGGCTGAATAAGATGGTCAACTCGATTTTCCCGGCGAATCGCGACGTGGCGGTGGTGATGGACGACGAGACCTATCTCACCCTGGATGGCAACGACTGGCAGGGCACTTCGTATTTTACTTCTCCCATGAAGGAAGTGAGCTCCGAGGTGAAGTTCATTTCACACACCAAGTTCCCCAAGAAGGTGCTGCTGTGGCTGACAATCAGCGAGAAGGGGATGTCAAAGCCGCTCTTCTTTCGCTCCGGACTGGCCGTGAACGGGGAAATTTATAGTATGAAATGCCTGCCGGAAGTTGCGTCGTTCATCAAGAAATACCATAAGACGCGGTGTTCTGGCCGAATCTGGCGTCGACCCACTACTAGAAGCGATCGTTGGAGGAGATGGAGAGGCTGAATATCGATGTGGTACCCAAGTCGGCGAACCCGCGCAATCCCCCATCTGCGTCCCATCGAGAATTTCTGGGCCAACCTTAAGCGTAAGATCTACGGCAACAATTTGTCACGAAAACTGAGGAGGAATTGATAAATAAAACGAAGAAAGAACTAAAAAGCATGCCTACACCCATGTTTTCGTCTGCCATGGCGAATGTTTCGGTTAACTGCCGGAAGGCCGCTCGCAAAAGCGTAGAATTTTTTTTGCAAGTAAGCATAACAATTACATTCCATTGGAAATGTATCAAAAGCAAATATCTGCCTTAGCTTTTTTTATCACCATCGGAAAAAAGTCCATTTTTTTAAATGCAAACATTAAGCGAAGGTTCTGCGCGTGTTTATAAACAGAAGAACCTTCATAACAAAACGGATCACCGGATAGATAACATACATAAGCACTCGGTTACTATTTTGCATGACAATGGCATAAAACAAGAATAATTAAATAGGTTCATTGGCAGGAAATTCCTCAATCAAATACATACCACTACAAGTCGAGAAAACTTAGTGTTAGTGCACAATGTGTGAATTGCGCAACGGTTTTTGTAAATTATTAGCTGTTTAAAGCAGTTATTTGATTTATTTTTTTATCCAGAAGTACCATAAATGGACATTCGAAAGTTTTTCAAAAGTAAGTATAATATTTTCCATCATGTAATTGAAAGAAAGAAACAACCAAAACAAAAGTTTTTTCATGCAGCTGAAATAACCACGAAAAGAAAAATATGCAAAATGGTGGTTTTTCTCGAATTTGAACAACAGTTTTAATATAATTCAATGGTACACCGTTTTGGTTTCATACTACTCAGATACACATGATTTCTACATACACCGTGTTTCGACAGAACGTGTTTCACTTGGATCATATCAGTCAGAGTAGAGAAGATAATCCACCCGTCATTCAGGCGTTTTTGAAGGCTCCATTCCCGCTCCATCTGGTACCCCAAATTACGATGACTCCCAACTTTTCAACCCCTAAACGAAACGGTTCATTTTATCTCGAGTTACGAACCGCTCCCACATTGGTGACCCCGACACGAGAAAAATCGATTTCGAAACGAAAAAAAGTGAAATAACACATGGGTCAATAATTCCCAGGCCTAACTACCAGATGGCGCCACCAATAACATATCCATATGATAAAGGGTGATACGGTCAAAATTTGGTCAAGGGAAAACGCGTGTAAATCGGTGAAATCGTTTATTTAAAAAATCAAATTAAATTTCTTTTTCAAGTTCAATTAGTATAAAATTCAGGAAAAATATTCAGTTAGGCTTCCGCTTTTCCAAATCCGAATTGCCGGGCCTTACGCTTGACCCCTGCCATCAGATTTTGTACAGCCACCTTGTCCACCTTCTTCGCCGCAGAAAGCCAGTTTGCCTTGAACTGCTGCTCGTCCTTAGCAGTTTTTTTGGTCTTCTTTAGGTTCCGCTTGACAATAGCCCAGTATTTCTCAATTGGGCGGAGCTCTGGCGTGTTGGGAGGTTCTTGTCCTTGGGAACCACCTGCACGTTGTTGGCGGCGTACCACTCCATGGCCTTTTTACCGTAATGGCAAGATGCCAAATCCGGCCAAAACAGTACGGAACAACCGTGTTTCTTCAGGAAAGGCAGCAGACGTTTATTCAAACACTCTTTCACGTAAATTTCTTGGTTGACAGTCCCGGAAGCTATGAAAATGCTGCTTTTCAAGCCACAGGTACAGATGGCTTGCCAAACCAGATATTTCTTTGCGAACTTTGACAGTTTCGTGTGCTTGAAAATATCTGCTACCTTTCCCCTTCCTTTTGCCGTATAAAACTCCTGTCCCGGAAGCTGCTTGTAGTCGGCTTTGACGTAGGTTTCGTCGTCCATTACCACGCAGTCAAACTTCGTCAGCATCGTCGTGTACAGCCTCCGGGATCGCGCTTTGGCCGTCGTATTTTGTTTATCATCGCGATTTGGAGTCACTACCTTCTTGTAAGTCGATAGTCCGGCTCGTTTTTTGGCTCGATGCACGGTTGTAGACGATACACCCAGCTTATTTGCGGCATCTCGGAGAGATAGGTTAGGGTTTCGCTTGAAACTACCGGCAACTCTCTTTGTCGTCTCAGCGGCTTCCGGTTTTCGATTTCCCCCCGATCCAGACTTCCTGGCTGTCGACAAACGTTCCCCAAACACTTTAATTACATTTGTAACGGTTGATTTGGCAACTTTTAGCGATTTTGCCAACTTTGCGTGCGAGTAGCTCGGATTTTCGCGATGCGCGAGCAAAATTTTGATACGCTGCTCTTCTTGCTTGGACAGCATTTTGACAACTGAAGAGTGAATTCCAAAATCAAAATAGGAGCAACATTCTACACACACACACCTTCAAAATGAGGGGTGTTCAGGTTTTTTAAATGCAAAATTGAAAGAAATACGTCAAGTTGATATTGACCAAATTTTGACCGTATCGCCCTTTAAACCCTCTTGCTCAAGAAAGCAGACTCGACCTATGTTTTCTTTCCAGAATCCCGTTCATGGACCGTTCTTTGGAAGTTCTTAAATAATCCCCATGGTAGTGATCACTTACCGATTATCATTTCAATTAAGTGTGGCCCTCAACCTTCGGAACCATCTCGAGTTCCGTTCGACCTCACAAGGAACATCGATTGGCAAACATATGCAACGGCGGTAATAATCGGTACTGAATCCGTAGATACACTTCCACCGTTAGAAGAATATCGATTCCTTGCCGATCTAATCTAAAAAAGCTCATCTGAAGCACAAAAAAAGAAAAGTTCCAAGTGCGCCCTTCAAAAGGAGACCAGCCACACCTGGCTGGGACGATGAATGCACAAAATTGTATTTACAAAAATCTGACGCTTTCAAAGCTTTTCGTAGACACATGACTTCCACTTACTCCGAGGAATATTAAAAGCTTGAAACACAGCTAAAACAACTTGTCAAAGCAAAAAAAAAAACGCAGTTATTGGCGAAATTTTGTCGAGGGGCTTCTCACGAGAAACCTCAATGATCACCTTGTGGAGGGTGGCTCGCAACATGCGTAACCGCGCATCTACCAATGAGAGTGATAAATACTCCAACCGATGGATATTCGATATCGCGAAAAAGGTCCGTCCGGATTCAGTTCCAGCAAAACATATTCTTTCTAGAAACGTTTCCAAACGGTGGCTCTCTGGACAGACCATTATCAATGCTGGAATTTTCTATGGCTCTTCTTTCATCAATTAACTCCTCCCCTGGATGCGATATGATAAAATTCAATCTTCTGAAAAATTTCCCAGATATCGCAAAGAGACGCTTACTGGACCTATTTAATTCCTAACTTCGAAACAACATCGTACCGCCTGAGTGGAGACAGGTCAAAGTGATAGCTATTCCAAAAGCCTGGCAAACCAGCGTCTGATCATAACTCATACCGTCCGATTGCTCTGCTTTCGTGCATTAGGAAATTGTTGGAGAAAATGATCCTTCGAAGGCTCGACCAATGGGTCGAATCGAATAACTTGCTATCAAATACACAGTTTGGGTTCCGTAAGAGCAACGGAAGAAATGATTGTCTAGCGCTGCTTTCCTCAGATATTCAACTGGCCTTTGCGCACAAGGAGTAATTGGCTTCAGTATTCCTGGATTTTAAGGGGGCTTTTGATTTAGTTTCCATTGAAATCCTGTCAGAAAATCTGTAGAGGAATTTTAAATAATTTTTGTACAATTTTTTGTCAGAAAAGCAAATGAACTTTTCACTGGGGCAACTGACAACTTCCAGAACTAGTTACATGGGTCTGTCCCAAGGCTTATGCCTCAGCCCCCCTTCTTTATAACTTTCTTTACGTCAAAGATATTGACAATTGTTTGGCAGAACAATGCACGCTAAGACAACTTGCTGACGACAGTGTGGTTTCCTTAAGAGGCTCACATGCCGTCAACTTGCAAGGACCATTGGAAAATTTCCCAGATAACCTATCTTTTTGGGCTAGGAATCGAGGGATCAAATTCTCACCGCAGAAAACTGAACTGGTAGCGTTTACTCGAAAGCGGTACCCAGACCAATTGCAGCTTAATCTTTTGGGCAGAAACATTACCCAATCATTATCTCTTTCAAATACCTTGGGGTCTGGTTTGATTCAAAGTGCACTTGGAATGCCCACATTACGATTTGAAGCAAAAATGCCAAAAAAGGATCAACTTTCTTTGTTCAATTTGTGGCACATGGTGGGGTGCTCATCCGGGAGACCTCATAGCCCTTTATAATACAACTATTCTCTCTGTTCTAAAGTATTGCTCTTTTTGCTTTCTCTCGGCAAGAAAAAGTTACCTTCTAAAATTGGAACGAATGCAATATCGTTATCAGCGTATTGCTCTTGGCTGTATGCACTCAACGCATAACATGAGTCTCGAAGTTCTGGCAGGAGTAAAACCCCTCCAGAATCGGTTCTGGGAGCTCTCGCTCAGAATATTAATCAAATGTGGAGTGAAAAATGCATTTTTAATAGAAAGTTTTGAAGAAATGTTAGGGCTGAACACACAATCTCGATTTATGAGAATATACCACCACTATAAAGGGCGAACACGAAATTATTGCGACACATTCAACCGGGCATACCTTTTTTACCATGGGGTAAAAATCAACCAAATTTTGCACACTTTCTCATTGATGTGTATTGTTTACATGCTGTCAAACTCGAAGTCGTGTTTTTCGATTCAACGAAAATGGAGGTGAACCAACGCGAGCCGAGAGAACAAATTCTTTCCAAACACCTGGAATTTCCTGACCTGTCGCACCGGCAGTTGGGAAAAATGTTGTACATTCACCATTCAACCGTCTCCAGAGTGTTGAAGCGGTTCCAGGAGCGGTTGACGTTGGACCACTGCAAAGGAGCTGGAAGAAAACCGGGGCCGGAGAACAAAAAGACGGAGGGAAAGGTGAAGCGGATGATTAAAGCAAATCCCAACGTCTCAAGCCGTGATTTGGCTAAAAAGATCGGCATGTCGCAGAGCTACGTCCAGAATGCAAAGAAGAGAGCTGGACTACATACATACAAGGTACAGAACTTCCCAAACCGCGATGAGCTCTACGAGAAGATGCTGACAAAATATGGCTGCTGTGTGATGGACGACGAAACGTATATAAAAGCCGATTTTAAGCAAATTCCGGGGTTGGAGTTTTTCACCGGCAAGAGCAAGTTCTATGTGAACGACAAATTTAAGAAGACGAAAATGTCGAAGTTCGCCTCCAAATATCTCATTTGGCAGGCCATCTGCTCTTGCGGACTGAGGAGTGAGCCTTTCGTGACAAAGGGCACAGTAAATGGCGAGATCTACAAATCTGAGTGCCTCGAGAAGCGCCTTTTGCCGTTCTTGCAGCAGCACGACGAAGCTCCGCTATTTTGGCCAGATTTGGCATCATGCCACTATTCTAAAAGTGTCCTGGAGTGGTATGAGGCCAATTCTGTCCATTTTGTTCCAAAGGACATGAATCCGCCAAACTGTCCGGAGCTGCGCCCGGTGGAGCAGTACTGGGCAATGATGAAGCGGGAACTTCGGAAGAGCAAGAAGACAGTCAAAGACGAGAAGGACATGTTAAGAAAATGGAAAAAAAACTGAGAAACTGGTACCGGATGACACTGTAAAGACTTTGATGGAGGGCATCAAGCGAAAATGCGTTCAATTTTACACTCAAGGCTCCATCGATTAACTTTTCTTTTGATTTTTGAAGTTAATATATGTATAAAACTACCCTAAAATTTTGGTTTGATTCTAAACATTATAAGAAAATTGGCATGACATTTTCGGTGTCGCAATAATTTCGTGTTCGCCCTTTATATCGTCGGATATGTGCCTTCCGTGGTATACTCCAGACCCTGCTCACCTCACCTATAGCAATTCCTCAATTCATTATGATCTTTCCATGAAACAAGCATCTCATGGGATTCCGGATGAACTTCGTTCTTTTAATATTTCGCGTATTTTTACTGAAAAGTACCAACACATCAATTCTAAACAAAGGTTTTTCACTGATGGGTCTCGCCTCAATAGATCCACTGGCTTCGGTGTCTTTAATGGAAACTCTAGCGCCTTCCTCAAACTTCAGGAACTGGCTGCTGAGCTGGCAGCAATCAACTTCGCATTGGGGATGATTTCCAACTTGCCCGCAGACCATTACTTCATCTTCTCGGACAGCCTCAGTTCGATTGAGGCTCTTCGGTCGATGAAACCCAGTAAACACTCATCTTATTTCCTTTCAAAACTAAGGGAACAGATGAGTGTGTTGGTCGAATGATCCTATTTGATAACTTTTGTATGGGTCCCTTCAAAGAGAGAGCAGACTCGCTCGCAAAGGTGGGCGCCCAGGAAGGCGATTTGTATGATAGACAAATTTCACACGATGAATTTTACCATTTAGTACGTCAGAGTACCCTTTCGAGTTGGCAAACCGATTGGGACACCGGAAATCTAGGACGGCTGTTACATTCCATCATTTTTATTGTTTCATCGAGGGTGTGGTTTAAGGACCTGCACGTTAGCCGGGATTTCATCCGTGTGATGAGCAGACTTATGTCGAACCACTGCCAGTTAGATGCACACGTCTATCGCATTAATCTCGTGGACAGCAACCTTTGCCGGTGTAGAAACGGTTATGATGACATCGATCACGCAGTCTTGCAATGCACGGATAATTACGCCGGCAGAACATGACTTTTGAATACCCTAGAGGCCCAAGGAAGGCAACCTTAGGTTCCTATAAGAGATGTGTTGGGATCTCGCGATTTGTGTTATATGCAATCGATTTATGTGTTTCTCCAAATGTCTAGTATAAGAGTTTAATCTGTTTTTGTTTTTTTTTTTCTTTATTTATTAGTTTGTGTTTGTTTTGTTCCGACATCTTGAGGAGTCTCGTCGTCGCCCAATGGTAACCACAACCGGCCAAACACAAAAATGGAGTCCTGACCATTCCGCACCAAGTTATTGTGCTGGCGACAACTATCTAATGAGACTACATAATCCTATTTCCATGTTCCTCTGTCCAACCCATCCCCAAAAAATGTCACCTATTTTAACCTCGGGTAAACCGCGAGTAAACGGCGCAAGTCCTACTAATCCTAGTATTAAGTCATTACTTTATACAAAAACAATGAATTATCGGCTCCGTAAAGCTAACGCAACTGAGCCTACCAAATAAATGAACTAGTTAAAAAAAAAATTATGCCAAACACGTCAACAACAATAAGCTGTCAACACAAAACTTAGGGCAGTATCGCACTGAAATTTGGCATGTATGCCTAAATTGAACGGACTACAAGGCAATATAAGCTTTTTTGCAGTAGCATCGCATTTTGGCGGTCAAGGTTACTCGTACCTAGTATTCTGTATCTAAATCTTTTGAAGCTGGAAACATATATAAAAAAAAGTGATCAATGTTAGCATACCCAACCAGACGATAATAGATTCTCTTACAGTTTTGTTAGTTTTTTCATCAGTGGATGCTAGTGGAGACTGCCTCTATAGAGATTTTCTACGACACAATACAAGAAAAAGAGGAATTGTAGCGATTTTGCTTATGTTTTTGTTTACGAAAAAAAAAACTACATCAGTCACGGAGATACGCTAACCAGATCGCTTAATATCAGTTGCTTCCTCTGAGCTTTCGCTGCATTTGCAGTTGGAAGGGATGAAGGCATATAAGCAACGGTTTTTGTAGCATATTCCGATTCTTGTTCGACCATCTATAATCCACGTTCCAAGCTGTTTATGAAATTTCGTTTCAGACGTCGACTGCAATTGATACCAGACCAACGGGGGTGAGAGGCAACCAAACTTAGTACTACATCATCGGCATCATTTGAGATGATTTATTTTTACTTACTGGTTGAGTAAATTATACAATACCTACTGGTGACTAGTTAATCTGCTCTAATGAATGATGAAGGCTATATACACACCATTAGTATTCTACCGATGGATTCGGTGTCTACATACGAATTTTGAGATCCAAAACGTTCTCGGTTGGAATCCCGTCTGGAAAATATGATTTTGCAATTTGATGTTGATTTTAGGTACATACTGTGAAGTTTCAATTGTATGTCTTCCTAAGCAAGTAATAAGTAGGTTATTTTTTATTATCTAGTTTTGATAATGGAATGAACCAAAATTTGTCTCAAAAAGTGTAGCTCAAAGTTGAAATAAAGTAAATAAATAGTTTTTTTCTTTCATGTAGGTGAATCTAACAGTACATTGAACCCACAAATAGCCAATATTAGGTTTGCTTCATCACTTCGCATTTTCGATGACACCAATGTAAAAAATAACGTAAACATTTCATTCATGAAATTTGAATGACATCTTTACTGCAATAATATGCAGAAAAAATGCGATACTATTTTGGCATACAAGGAACATTTCTCGACTCCCTGGGCATAGGGTATGATTGTACTTGCCACACAATCATACTTATGCAAAAATGGCATCGAAAGCTCTCAATTAATAGCTGTGGAAGTGCATTTAGAACACTAAGTTGAGAGCAAGCAATAAGCGAATTGTGAAAGCAATAAGCTTGAAACGCTTGAGAAAGAAACTATTACTTTTACCGCATCATAAGGGAAAACGATTTATCTGTTACGATAGCTTTTGCATAACAAGAGACCATAATCCATTAATTTAGCTTGAGGTTTTATAAATCTATGTTTGGAAGTTTTCTTTTTATTTCCATATGCGTTTGGTTTTGAATTGTGAATCGATAATTATTGCAATGTTTTTTTTTCGTACTTGACCGAAATTACCGAAATTTTGTCCAGTCTCTCTTTATTGTTTACATCCATCCGCTCAGTGGTGTAGTTATCAGTGAGATTCCGGCCACATTGGAAGAACTAGGAAATATACATAGCCTTGGGAAAATTTGATGAAATCAATCATTTGACCGTCTTAATGGTCCTCCAAAGTCATCTAAGAACGGATAACAGTGGACCAAAAGCCAGGAGCAGGATGAAAACCGGAAGCAACGACCGAAAAAAAAACGAGAGAGCGCTGATTGCTCATTTCAAGCGGGATCCAAACATTTCGATGCGAGACTTGGTCAAAAAACTTGATGTTTTGCAAAGTTTCGTCCAGAGGGTCAATATAAAATCCAGATTGAATATGTACAAGGTGCAGAACTTTCCATATCGGGTCGAACGCCAGCAGAGAGTTGCTAAAACGCGTTGCTAAGGACACGGTTTGCTGTGGATGACCATTTCAAATCGAAGAATCCGTCGTAATTGGCTAAGAGGTACCTAATATGGCAGGCCTTATGCACTTGTGGCAAACAGAGTGAACAATTCGTGACCAATGGCACCAAAAACGGTGAAATTTCTAAAACTGATTACCTCCTAAAACCACTGTTGTCATTTTTGAATCAGTACGATCAAAAACCACTATTTTGGCCAGATTTGGCCTACTACTCCAAAACCCTGCAGGAAGAGTATGCGGTTGATTATGTGGATTTTGTACCGAAAGAAAACCCTCATAACTGTATTTTACTCCTCCCGACCGAAATTTATTGGGCCATGATGAAGCGTGAACTTCGAAAGACCAAAGGGAAGGCGAGGTCCGATAATGAAATGATCAGAAAATGGGAAAAAATGAGAAAACGTACTGGAATCGACTGTAAAGGCTCTGATGAAAAACGTCAATTGCAAATATTGAGCATTTTACTCAACTTCATTCTAAAATTTATGCGACGCGTGTAAACTGAAATACTACTGTAAAAATTTGGTCACAATAATTATCGACTCACCCTTTAAAAAGACGAACTTCATAGTATAACTTATTCCAACAAAAGTGACTATCGAAATACAAGTTCGCGAGGTTCATATTAAGAAAGGTAACAACTGTTATCAAGCGAACCGAGTGCTCTAGCATATTTTGAAATAATAGATGCAAATTGCAAGTTCATCGCCAACTCTCCGTTAGAGCAAAACTGATTTTTGAACTGCATTTCCTGATTTCTTGGAACAAAAAGCTCTTGCAAAATAGAATACTAAAAAATACGAAAAAGTATCGGGACATCGTAATTAAGGGTCTATTTACCCGGCGATATATTCCGGCTCATATGGGGACAAGCGGAACTTTGTCTACCCGACCATCAGGCGATACCAGGAGAAGTCCTCGACCGATGACCGTGCGAGATCCAGTCGGCCGCGTTCGGCAAGGACGCCACCGGCCATCAAGGTCGTAAGGGAGCGGGTTCGATGCAAAAAGAACCGCCCAATCCGAAAAACGACTGCTGATCTAAACGATTCAATCGGTACCGCTCACACCATATTCAACAAGGACCTTCACGTCTTCGCGGCGTACTACAAAACTGAGGTTTCGGAGAAGGTTGTTGCCCCCAGTTTTCGAAGCCTCTACGGAGATGAGTACTACGTGTTCCAGCAGGAAATCTGGGACGAAATGCCCATGCAGTCCGTGCATGCCGCCCGCGACGCATTTGAGAAACTTTTGAAGCTCATGAACAAGTACAAAGGGGCGTCATTCCCAGAAAAATATTGTGAACGTTCCTTATGAACATTGTTTTCAATAAAATGAACCCAGAAAAAAATGATTCTTATTTTTATAACATATTTTGAAACTTTATCCGAATTTATTGAACTTTGTGTATATGAAAGCTATTGTTCACAAGAGTAGGCTCACTTTTTTGAAGTATTGGAACATATTTGTACTGTCCCTATTCGTGGGCTTCAAATGGTGAGTGGACAACTTCGAAGGAGGGTGCGACCGACCTCTCGTCCTCACAAGTTCCTACCTCACGCCTCCACGAGTCATATGATCACAAAAGACTGCCAGCTGAAACATGGAGACGCTGGTTGGCGTAGCTTGGGCAATGTTGTCAATCTGACAATAGCGAAGTGAGGGGGTGCGACTGAACATCATGTACCTTAAGTCATATTGCATATTTTCCATTTTCAATTTATTAATAATTTCAGCACGCATTAGAATCATCGGCATCGAAAGCTCTCAATCAATAACTGTGGAAGTGCATTTGGAATACTGAGTTGAGAGCAGGCAATAAGCAATTTGTGAAAGCAATAAGCTTGAAATGCTATGTATAATAACGCTTTAGAATCATCTTTGCATTCCAAAACCATGTAAGAGCCTGGAGCAACATGACAGGCATCAAAGGCTCAATTTGTTTTTCAGCATTTCAGCATAACATTTAATTTAAAATTGCACTTCTAAACTTCAACTACTATATTCATAAAAGACTGGCATGTGCTTATAAGCAATGTAGGATTATATTTTAATATTGTGTTTAGTGGTATTATGGTAACATAGCCATTATTTCAGAAATCATCAAACCGGAATTCTTCGATCACTCCGATTGCTACCTTTGAAATGTTACTAGAACAGTATAAAGAAAATATTACAACATGTCTTATAAAATAATATCTATTATTGAAATTTTATCTCAGATATTTGGAATGATCTATTCTGTTTTCAGGTTTTCCAGGCCTAGAAGGATATTAATACATAACTAATTTTTATCTATTTTTCAGTAACATCCATTGGATGTACCATTTAAGTTTAAAATTTGAATAAATTAGCATTCTTGTCTATAATGGTATCCTAATTTTTCGTGTACAAAATATACTAAATATTAAATAACACATAACGGGGGAAAGGGAGGGACCATCAGGGCACCCAAGTAAAACGATTTGGATAGGGAGCATGGGACTGCCTCCTCCCTATTGTTAACATTTCGCGGAACGAGGGCGGGCTCTTCGACCCCATCTATTGGGTTTATTCCGTCAATCGAGGGCTCGATTCTAGTGCTGTCTGTGTGACCTAGCTTTTGGAAGGAGATTCTTTTCCCTATATTCGCGGGTTTCGCGTAAGTGTATCTGCTTACGGGTCCGCCCAAGCGTTTTTGGCCCTTCATACAGGAGCTTGATGATCACAAACAATAATAGAACCCTGATCAAATCGTTTTTCAGATTATTCCACTGCTATGGGAAGTTACCTTGCTACAATAGATGGTAGTATTATATCATCATCATCATCATTTTTATTTGCCCCCTCCCCCCCACCCCCCCCCGCTTTTTGGGGAAATTTTTTTTTTTTGGAAACAAGCTTAACATTACTTGTAGTTGTAGGCAAATGATAAAATAGTAGACATTGGTCCAGAAATATAAAAAACAACTTTTTTTTGTTCATTATAAAAATATTCGCGTAACAGTCTCACTATGGTTTTGATACATCCAGATTTATTGCAAGGTGTTGCATTTCTGGGAAATTGTAGCTTTCTTTATTTTATTTTTTTAAATTTTGCGAGTAAAGCACGATAAAAATGGACATGTTACTCACATGCAAATAGGGGCAGTATAGTGTTATCTTACAAATAGAAAAATACAGTTTTAACGTATGATACAAATTATGAACATACGTCGTTCATAATAGATAGAATCACTCCGTTTCACGGTAGCATACTTACCTGGGACGCTGATTCAAAGATAGGCAGCTGCAAAATCTCCCTGTGCAGATGCATAGAGATATCACCTCTCAGTTCCTCGGGGAATTCCTTTAGAATCTATATTATCATCAGGAAAATATAATCTCCGTTATAGGCCATATTTGTATAACTTGCCAACTAACTTACCTCGTATACGTCGATCCCATGATTAAGCGACCACATCGTCTGAAAGTAATCCTGCATTCGCTGTTTCAGCTCTTTCGGCATCTATCAGTACAACGAGTAAGACGAATTCCCAAGGAGCCGAATGAAAATAAAACAAGAAAAAACAAACAGAATTCATAATAACTTATCCGCCATCATCCCACTGCGAGTGTGAATCGCGGTGGGAAATACCTCTGTAGGAAAAATCGCTCACCTGATGTAGGGCGATGAAATCTTTCAAATCCCGCCACTTGCTTTGGTACAGGGATCGCCGTGAATACATCCTCTGTATAATAGCCGTCACGTTTCCAAACACCACAGCATGCATCAGGGCTAGAAAGAAAAAAAAATCATCAGCCCATAACATGCTTGTCTCTAGCACTCAGGTAAACGGTAAAAAGGACACAACAAAATTAAAGGGGAACTGTAGATAGACCGGATGGTAGATGTAAAATTAACATGAACATGACTGATGATTTCTAAAGATTCTCGACATTAAATTTCTTTTTCGTTAATATCTCAACTACACAAATATGGGGCTATTAGCTATTGAAAAAATAGAAAAAGAGACCACATGGGGTCTGGATTGGCTCTATTCGCTGTTGCACGTGCATATTCTCGTTGCAATAAGAAATCTGGAAAAAAAACTTGACCGAAATAAAATCTCTTGTTTATCAGTATAACTAACGTCGGATGTAGTGCGTTGGAATCTCACAGTGATAAGTTGTACAGCGCATATCTTCCAAAAGTTGGTAAAATTTACATATTTTTTCATTCATTTTGTTGATTTGGAAGACTCTATCGCATTAGCTTTACGGAGCAGATATTTCTTTTTTTTTTTTGTAACATGAATAACTTAATTTTACGTCTTATGTGGATTGGACCGATTACTTACGGTTTACCTGTAATTAGAACGGGTGAAAGTTTTTACACAAAATATATTAAAAATTTCAAGAAGTGAACATCTCTGCAGATAAACGTTTGCATTAAAAAAAAAGGGAATATTTCCATTGACGCAAATATATAAACTTTTTTATTGCAAACGACACCTGACAGGATTTCAAAGGAAACTGAATCCTTATGAACACTGAAGGCAAAAGTCAGTTAAATACCTGTTGGCTGCAGCGCTTGACAACCATTTGTTCGTTTGCTGTATTCGATAGTAGGTTATTCAATTCGATCTAGTGATTGATGCTCCAAAGGAAGCATAGCAATCGGGCGGTATGAGTCATAACCAGTCACTTGTTTGTCAGGTTTTTGAATTGAAATTACTTTGGCTTGTGTCCACTCAGCAGGCGGTACAATGTTGTTTCGATGTAAGGAATTAAATAAGTCTAGCAAGTGTCTTTTTGCGATATCTGGAAGATTTTTCAGCACATTAATTTTTATAATATCGTATCCCGATGAAGAGTTGTTTAATGAATGAAAAGCCAAAGGGCATTCCAGAATAGATGGCATAGATAGCTTGTAGGTAAGAGGGCCTATATTTGGGTAATGGCGGCAATTTCTAATTATCGACAAAAATTGGAGCAACAGAGCTCTTCGTTTTTATTATTTTACCCTTATCAGCCTGCAAAATTTGCAATCTTGTGAAGACTTTTGTTTTCCTACGGCGCACTTCCGAACAGGAAAATTTTCTTTTTACGGAAGCGGGTGGGTGTACCACCGAAGAATCAACTCCATCAAATGTGTCATAGCTCGATTTTTCAACTGACATAATCAAAATTGGTTTTCATCTTGAACGGCTGATGCAGACTTTATCATTTCTACATGAGTTAGCTTGGAGCATCCAGCGATGGAACGTTGAATTTTATCGGATTGCCCTTTGTATCTTGGGCACCGTTGCAAAGGATGAGAATACTTACCATAATAAATACATTTCTATACAGCCTGTGAGCAAGAGTCCTCTATTTGGATTGCACAGCACTTGCCGAAACTCTGTAATGTCAGCCTAGTTAACACCGAATCGTTCACTATAGTGCATTTGAGTACAAATATACGTACAAGCGTCCTCTTAGCTCTATGCCAACTGTGCGCATATCGCCTCCACTTTTAACCCATTTCCGCTATCATATAAGATCTTATGTTTACAGGGAGGTGCACCGGGAAAAAAAACTCCACCGAGTTTAACAAAGTTCGGGAAAACTGAACCGGCGAAGGTCACCCGAGGAGAGTCTGAAAGTTGATAAAATTATTTGTCTTGCAACAATACACCCAGTATCAAGAAGTTCACGACTGACTTTAGAGTTCTGAAATCAACCAAAAGCTCAAGTTTCAAGTCCTCAACAGTCAGACTAACATTGGAGACAACTTAGATACTTAGATACTTAGATATAATACTTTAAATTGAAAACTTTGTGGTCAATAATCTTAATTGCTAGTGTGATTGCCTCTCACCCCACTGGTATCAATTCCTGTCGGTGCCGTTTAGATTTTTTTAGACGAAAAATCCGTGATCACGTTTTCCTTCGAAAGGAAAGCTAAGCCGTTGGTCTCGGTCCATGTGTTAATGGGTCGATATGTAGGGTCCTGGTCGGCTCCCTGGCGTGACGAAATAGCCCACTAGGCTGAAAGTCACGTTAATACAGAACAAGAAAAAATCGGAACTTCTACACGCAGTCTGAGAGAAGCGCGAAGATCTAATTGTTTCTTTCGTCGTGAAACTTGAAACGCGAGGTTCGAATTAATGGATAAGTGAGCCAGTGGTTTGTATCCCGAGTAAAAATGTGACAATAAAACCAAAACAAAATCAACATCAACAAATCAGCATCAACTTGAAACCGTAATTTGACAGCATTAGACATTTAAGAACAAAAATTTATTTACAAAAGAATTGAGTACTGCAGTTGAGGGCAGCTCGATAATCGAATACATGTTATGAAACACCCTTTTTTTTAACCAACCTACCCAAAACATGATAGAACCTTTCGAAATGATTGTCTAGATTTGAGAGTGAGGAATAACTTACCACCAATCAACATCATAACGATGCTGAAGATTTTCTCACTGATTGTGGTTGGTGATACATTTCCAAAACCGACCGATGTGAGACTGGTGAACGTGAAGTAGAGTGATGTTATGTACGCTTCACCGTGTGTAACGTTTGTTACAGGAATTTTCAATCGTTCTGCCAGTGTATGAATCCAACCTATATGTGTGAATGATGAGAATTTGAGAAAATTAGCTGCTTCATTAAAGCTTGAAATAATGATTTTCAAATTGTGCATGCTAAATGCCTTGATTTTTTTTTAAATATAGCTTGCTGCTCGCCAAAAATATCTCTATAGGACTTTCCTTAGCTTGTATCCTAGATAAGTTTATACAAGTATAGTCCACTTAAAGAGCGTTTCTTTACTTGCTGATTTATAAAAATTACCACAGAATAAAAACATGACAATTAAAAAAATCATGTACAAAATGTACGGACAACATAGAGCAACATAAATCTAAGTAAACTTATAAGGATTGTCACTTGTTTCCATAGGCTTAACCCGCTACCATCAACAACCGCTACCATCAACCGCAACAAAAAATTTAATTTCAAATTGTTTTGTGTATATTTCATTCTCGAGGTTCAAGTATAGATCAAGTAGATCATCCCGAAAATAATTAGCCTATGCAATAATTTGCAATCAATAAAAAATAATTATTAAATTCTTGTTGACATTATTTCACGACCACCAAATAAATGTTTCTTAAATATGTCGGATAATGGTATCATGTTACCACAAGGATTTAATAAGGATAAATTGTCCTAGCATTTGGACCTACTGGAATTTACACAGAAGATATTTTGCTGCCCGGTTACAATATGCAGTTAGAATATTAAAAAAATAATACTAAAGTGTGATAAAAGAAAAGATACAAACTCTGGTCGTGTTTGTCCGTTACCTCGAGCAACATCTGTCGCTATAATCGAGAGCACGTGTGAACAAATTAAACCGTTTAATCTGTCTGTTGAAGATATCAATCGAAGAACGAAGACCATTCCAATGCATAACACGAACCTACCACTGCGTTTCATTTTTTTTTTCCACTTACCAATGTCCCAGTCTTGGTCATTAATGAGTCTTTCTTTCTCTGCTATCACATACCAAATGCAAGCGAGCCAATGTGCAACTAAAGAGAAGCATAGCATTAACAACGTTAAAATCATAGCCGTATATTGCGAATATCTATCCATCTTTTGAAGCAATCGTGCCAGCCTTAATAATCGTGTTAATTTGACTAAATGAATGTGAGATTCCTGTGCGTGAAGATCGTAATTGAATAAACAAGAGAATATGTGTAGAAAGGAAGAGAAAAAACTAAATTAGTATCATTGCTTCCAGTGTAGCTAACATCGGAGCATATGTTATGGGAATATTTAGCAATGATGTTTATTAGGGTGTTTCATTTTGAAAAAGCTAAAATAGACAAAGCCCCGAAATGTAAGTCAATTCAAATAAAGGTGGTAATTCATGAATATTTCAAAGGCCAATCATCGATGTTTATATGAAAACTATTATTGCAAACTATTGGGTATTTCTTATATGATTCTATTTGTTTTTCAAAGGGTTAAAAAATATTCAATATCTGGTTTCCATGGCAATAATCAATAACCCTTTTATAGTTTTGGCAAATCTAGTATCGTGGTTTGACATAATAAATGTATTCTTAAACAAATAGAACACTACCAAATAGCGTAAATTTGAACATGATTACTAGATTCACTATTTTTTCATAGCAGGAACATGGTCGTAGATCATGAAAAACAATGAATTCCTATAGTAATTCAAAAATGTCATACAAACAACAAACGATGTAAGTGAGCTTCAAATCTTCAGTAATATTTACATTTTATATACAGACCCTTATTTGGGAAATGTATTGAACGGGAAGGAGTTCTACAACCAATGAAACACCCTAATGGTCATATCAATGTATAATATGTGCATTAGTGGCTTTAGTTAGGTGTGACAATCTCTTCATTGGTGTTTGTGTAAATAAGTAAATTTGCATAATTGAATCCTCAAATCCAGACCAGTCATGAGTTGTAATTGTGTTATCTCTTACCTCTCCACTAATCACGTTACTAGCGTATAGATGATCAAACGGTAGAGCGGCAAACAGGTCAACCATAAACCACCCTCTTAGATAGTTAACTGCTATACTTTTAGAATTTGATACAACCTCACCCTTGCGAGACACGTACGTTGTGCGAAAGTTTACTAGAATATCTGAAAAAGGTATAAGTTATAGATTACATTATTTGTGCTGTTGAATGTTATGTTCCATTTACAAGAATAAGTTCAATCGCTGAGTTGCAATCAGGACCTGCTTCGAACAGAAAATGGTTTGTGCGATTAAATATCCTAGCAGAATGTTTTTCTTCGATAAAAATTACTACGGTAAATGAGCAGCTGCAAAATAAAGATCATGCTGGAAGAAGTTCATTTCAATGCCTCTCTGCGTTAAACATTTCTAGACAAAATAGTCAAAAGGTCGAAGGTAACATTTGTAAACAATGACTTCTAGCGTATTTTGCTGGGATCTGCTTGCTCTCACAAACAAAATAGCTCCAGAAACAGATACAAGGAGTTATTACCTTCCTGTCGGTAGTGGACATAGATGTTAGCAACCTGGCATTTCCAGGAAATTTACGTTTTATGGGTAAGCAACGACTTACAATTGTTACTTTCGCCCTTTTGACGATTTTGTTTAGATTTTTGAGATTCTTATATGTTTCGTCTACTCTGGCCATAACGCATGACTGTATTAGTAATACAATTATGTATATGCATACATTATAAAGGCATCGGATCTTTAAAACAAATAACTGTAGTAGCGTATCAAGAAAACTATGTTAAAAAACGCTAATAAGATTTAATGACTAGCAATAAGCCACACACGCAAAAAAAAAATTGACAATAAGTAGGTTTAGAAATAGAGCATACATTTTGAACTAATTTCAGCATACTGCAGCGCAGCATACGCGTTCATGGTGATGTGTATACAGGTTGTTAGTGTATAAATGGCCCCCCCCCCCCCCCAAAAAATAAAAAAACCAACAAAAAAAAAAAAAAAAAAAAAAAAAAAAAAAAGGACAAAAAAAAATGGACCCCCCCCCCCCACCCCCTACACCCCGCGGCCTTTTCTCCCACAACAAAAAACCACAATAAACAACACCCAACACCACAAAAAAATAAAAAAAAAAACAAAAATGATGGACACCACAAAAAAAACACCACCATCTTCCCCCTACCCCCCCGGAGGAGCCCACTTATTCCCACCCACACCACCCCACCACCCAAAACACCTCAAAAACCAAAAAAAAATTCCTTGGAGGTCAAAACAAATGCCCAATGTCACAGTGATCATACATGGACAAGTTCTCGGAAACCTTCGTGATATGACCAGTGTTGGTGACTGCCGAAAAAATCGGTGAAAATTATTTATTGTTATCCGTGCTTGAAACAACTACGTCGATAAATGTATTGGTAAAGGCATCATACGCAGGAACTCAGTGAGTGAACAAGATTAAACGTTTTGTAGATTACTTCATTCCACCACGAAAGTCGAATGGACAACAGCTCTGCCTACTTGTGATTCACTCTTCGTTGATTGAGTGACTATGGAAATATGACCCAGTAGGATCGCCAGATGATAATGTTCGGAGACGAGAGATGATAACATTCATTTGAACAGAATCATTCATTGTCTTTTAGTTCGAATGACAGTGTTGGAAGTTTTGTTAAGTTACATACTTACCGTCTGGGAAAAATCAGCCTACTCAATTAGATTTTCCTGTCATACGTATCCGATAAGTCGTGATATTTTTTTCGGGACTATTGACACAATGTGTTATGCACACCTTATGAACTTTATATCACATAACATGCAAGAAAAATCGTTATCGAGATTTCAATTGAAGAGGGTTTAATACCCATATCGTCGATAATCGTTTGATCACGCGCAGGAATGACCCTTACGTTGTGTATTCGGCATTGTGCGATAAGTGAATTAAAACACTGGTTTATTGACCGTCCTGCCATTGCGGACGTATGAGAAATACTGATCTATTTTCTGATGATGTTATTGCCTAGTCGAGAGATAAAATAAGTAGGGTAGCTAAACATATATGTATATAACGTTGTCTAAACATCGTTCGTCGAACAAACATTCGCTTATTTTCTATTTCAACAAGAATGCATACATTTTTGTTTTGTGACATGTGAAAAATCTTCTGTGCCTGAGAGAAAATCCACTGCATCCGGGTTGGTAATGCCATACTATTACCAACTAAGCAACCTGTGCCATCATCAGTATCTACCAAAAACAGAAAATGCTGGCCTAAAGGAACACATGTCACTTTATATTAATATTTCTCGAGTAATTCATGTTAAGGGCCTAAAAGCCATTTATAAACAATGACTTTAAATGCCGATTCTCTTGAATCTTAAATCACTCTCGTGAAATGAAAGCAGCATTTGGTAGAAGAATGTTAGTTCTACCATATGAAGTAGCTGGATATAGTGGGATTCTCGTGATTCGTGAGAGATCAACGTTAAAAGTAATTGTTTACAAATTGTTTAGGCCCTAATCATGAATTACTCGGCGTTTTATAGTTACATAATTTCTGTTTTTCCCGCTGTATTTACTGGCTACACTGTGCTTTTCGGCTTCCGATTCATTTTTGCTTTGAACGCGGTACCACAAAATCACCAAGTGATCCGATCGGAAGTTTCGAGCACTAGCACTCAATCGATTCAGGAAACGAAAATGTATCACCAACAGAAGCCAACGAACGAATCAGTAAATTGTACAACCAAGCAGTGATGAACACGCATACAATTGACTGGGGACGAAGTTCAAGCTATGTTCATTCAATGTTTACCTTGGCCCATTAGTTTTCGGTTTGAGAGGTGAAGCAGAACTTCTCATTGTGTGCGTCTATTGAATCAAAGAAGAGCGTGCAATGAATGATGTGTGATACGATTGTAACCATCCTTGGATATGACCAGTGACCGTAAATCATATAACAAATTGAATTTCGTAAGAAGGGTCTGATCTCAACATTTTTGGTGAAAGGAGCAACATTCAAACAGTTTGTTAATATGTCAATAATAGTTGTGCAGTCGATTGGTTTCGATACAGTGGATTGTTTCAAAGATGAGTCGAATTGATCTGGACACTCGAAAGAACAACCAAATTGCAAAACGGGTAAAAGTGAACCACACCTGCGTCATAAATTCAATGGAGAATTTCGGTGAGACCCTTTCCGTGAAAGATTTGCCCCGATCCGGCAGTAAACCAGGTCCCAGCCAGCCCGGCCGGGACTTGAAAATGGTTGTGTACATAAGGACGAACCCATAGGCGTCAATGCGGGGTTTGGCCAAGCAATTCAACACCAGCATCGGGATGATTCAACGGATCAAAACTCGGAACTCCCTGAAAACGTACAAGAAACAGCAGGTGTCGAAAAAGTCCCTGAAGCAGCAAGCCAAAACAAGAGCGCACCAACTTTATTATGACTAAACCAACCAGTAAAGATTTGCGAAACCAAACCAATGAAGATTCGCGACTCTGGGCGACTCTGGCACCACGTTGGTGTTGGAAAAATTTGGTCAGAAGGAACTGGTCTGACAAGAGATTTTTACTTGTGATTTGCGGTCGTCGATTTTTTCACGAAGTATACAATTACCGCCAAGGTGTACGAGGAAGAATGTTTGAAGAAAAGATTGCTGCCACTGAACAGACAGCCCTCCTCTCTATTTGGCTTCCGCCCACTACCTATTACGCTACAGTGGTTAGCAAACAAAAACGTACAATTCGCGAAAAAGGACATCACTCCGCCGAACTGTCCGGATCTTTGGCCAATTAAACAGAATTGGGCGATTGTCAAGCGGCACTTTAAGGGTACAGTGTCTCAAAACAAGCAGGAGTTCCAGAAAAAACTGGACAGCAGCCACCAGGAAAATCACAAAACGCAACTGTGCAGAATTTAATGAAGAATGTCAAGTCAGAAATGCGAGCGTTTTACAGAAACTAAGATTTTTATTTATTTGGTGCGCAACTAAGTTCTCGCTGTTTTTTGGTGAAAAAGGAACTTTATTTTGAAAACAAAGGTACAAACGAATTATTCAAAGTATTACCCATCACTAGCTACGACTTTTTCCCATTTTTCTGGTAGAACGTGAATACTCTTTCGATAGAACTGTTCGTCTTTTGATACTATCCAAGAATCAAGCCATTTTGAGATGTCATCATATGAGTGGAATTGCTGACCAGTGAGACCATGTGCCATCGAACGGAACAAGTAATAATCGGACGGTGCAATATCAGGAGAATATGGCGAGTGGGGTAGGACTTCCCATTTGAGCGTTTCCAAGTAGGTTTTCACGGGTTTCGCAACGTGAGGTCGAGCGTTGTCATGCTGAAGAATCAATTTTTCGTGTCTGTGCTCGTATTGTGGCCGTTTTTCGTGCAGTGCTCGGCTCAATCGCATCAATTGAGTTCGATACCGTTCCCCGGTAATGGTTTCGTTTGGTTTCAACAGCTCATAATAAATAACACCAACTTGGTCCCACCAAATACACAGCAAAACCTTCGCAGCGTGAATATTCGGCCTAGGCGACGATGTTGAAGCATGCCCGGGCAGTCCCCATGAATGTTTCCGTTTTGGGTTACTGTAATGAATCCATTTTTCGTCACCCGTCACAATGCGATGTAGAAAACTCTTCCTTTTTTGCCGCTGGAGCAGTTGTTCACAGACGAAAAAACGACGCTCAACATCTCTTGGCCTCAAATCGTAAGGAACCCAAGTTCCTTGCTTTTGAATCATTCCCAACGCATGCAATCGCTTAGAAACGGCTTGGCGGGAAACTCCTAATCCTGAACCAAGCTCTTCTTGCGTTTGACACGGATCCTCATCGAGCAATGCCTCCAATTCAGAGTCTTCGAAGTTTTTTGGCCTGCCTTCACGCGGACGATCATCAACACTGAAATCACCGTTTTTGAAGCGACGAAACCAATCACGACACGTTGTTTCACTCAGAGAAGCATCACCGTAAACTTTTTGGAGCTCTCGATGTGCTTCAGCCGCCGTTTTCTTCGAATGAAAGAAGAAAATCAACACTTCCCGCAAATGACGATTATTTGGCACGAAATCAGACATCTTCAAACAACCAAAATATATAACACTAAACCAAAATCACTGATTTGGCAAAGCGGTTTGTTTACCATATGTCTGAGCTTGGTTTATGACGCTTGAGATGTACAACATTCGACCAGCACTTACGACTGGCGCCATCTATTGCTAAACAGCGGGAACTTAGTTGCGCACCTAATATATAAAGAGTGAAATGCAACAAAAGGTTATTTTCTTCAATAAATCGAAAACTGAAGTCGAAAGCTCCTATAAGTGGTAAGTAGTTCTTTTCAGTGAAGTTTCGATCACTCTAACCCTTTAGCCCCCCCCCCCCCTTCACCCAACCCTCTATTCCTCCCCCACTTATTATCATGTTCTTGGTATTCCAATCAAAAATATGTTGAAAACACTTTGAAATAACTCATAGATTCACATTTCCCTATCTAATTCAAAATTGGAATCGGCAGGATCATATCTTTAGTTTCTCAAAATGAAGGGGGTAAACATTCATGAGTTTTGCATGTAAGACTGTTCTATTTTAGCGTTTGAACTTAAGTAGCATTTCGAAGTTGGAGTCCAATTTATACCGTTGACTTTTGTGTCAATCTGGCTGGACAAAATTATTGCGAATTCGTTTTTGTCGTGTGTTACACGTCGGTGTGTTTGTCTCTATTTGTTACTCGTATCTGGTTGAGGTTTACACTGATAACACTAGTTGACAAAATAAATCAAAAGTGATGAACTTTATAATTCGACTTATGTTTGTAATGTGAAATTTTATGCAGAATTCAAAAATGCCGTCAAAAAATTCAAGTAGAACAGTTTTCGAGATATGGGTAAAAGTTGATTATTTAATAATTGAACAAAAACACATTTACTCAAACAGAATATCTCCAACGCGTGTGATCCAATTTCAAATATTTTGTCATCAAATGAAGCAGAATTAAAGTTAAGACTGATCCTCTGAACATTGCAATATTCTAGGAGTAATAGTTTCGACGCTATTTCTAAGTATATATAATTTTTTTTGATTTGTAATAAAAATTGTGCTAAACATATGATTAATACCAAAATAACGTCAAAAAAAAAAAAATATTGCACGTGTAGCTTAAAAACGAAGAAAATTAGGGCTCAATTTTTAAAATCGGTTGAAAAATGGCGAAGTTATGCTGGTTTTTGGAAAAAGTGCAGAAACGCGGTAAAAAACAGAAATTCGAAAGAAACACGCCAATCTCTCTCTCTCTCTCTCTTTCTCCATCTTTCTCCCTCATTCTCTCTCTCTCAACCCCCCCCCCCCCCCCCCCCCCCCACACACACACACACCCGTTTTTTTGTCATTCTTGAGCACTGTAGGCAAATTTCTTTAAAATAAGTTTAATAAAACTTAAAAGTGATTCAAACTTGAGCTTCGTCGTTTATGCGTCGTTTTGGTTTCTCTAACTAGAAACCAACAGTACACGGATAAAAATAATCATAACAAATGTATTTGAAAATCTAATAATGTTTTGCCATAACGATTTACAAATAATACCTAATCGATATGCTTATAAACTTTAAGAGATAGTTCCAATTAACATTATAACGAAATTCTTATGGTGTTGATACAACAGTTCTTATGATGTTTATATGATGGCACATTGTATTTATCATAACAAGGAATAAAAATCATAAGCTTGACACATACTTTCTATATGGAAGGAAATATGGTATTCATCATAGTGAGGGATAAAAATCATAAACTGGACATACCTTCTAAATGGGTTGAAGGATTATTTCTCGACGAGAGCACTATGGTAGAAAACGCAATATTTCTCGACAAAAATCATTATCTCAAAAACTTTCACCACTAGAAGTTTGATGTCTTCGGGAGAGTTTTTCCGCAAGAAAAGATCTATCTATTAAATGGTAAAGTGACTTAGATGGCCCAATTTATTCAAGATTATTATTTTTTACTTACTATATAGAGGAATAAATTCTTCAACAAAGTCTATCCGTCAATAGATCATCTTTTCTTGTGGACAAACTCTATACATTAAACCCGAACGTATCACAAATCCTCCAACCATTCCAACCAACCGGTAAGGAAAATTAACCTTACGAAATTTATTAGGGAAACTCTCCCGAAGTCATCAAGCTTCTAGCGCTGAGTGTTTTTTAGCTATTGATTTTTGCCGAAAAATAATGCGTTTTCTACCATATTGCAGTGTGACGGCCCCTCATTTTAGAGTAATTTAAATACACATGCCAATGGCTCATTTCAGAAGCTAAATTTAAAAAAGTATTACGAACTCGTGGCACTTATTTGACTTTAAAATTTTGCCATATTGCTTTACAATGATACTCTACAGTGATTGCAACAATTAGATCATGTTATATACCGCATATACCTGATAAAACCTGTAGTAGTTCGTGACTTAAAAAGGTATAACTTTGAATTAATCTTTAATATTTGTTTGATTTTTTATCAGTGTAGTCACCAAGCATTGATTCGTCCCAAAAGCCTTGATATCGTCGTTCTATTTGCTTCATTTGTTGGTGGAATCGTTCACCGTGCTCATCACTTTCGTCGCCTAGATTCGGTGGGAAGAAATCCAAATGTGAGTGGAGGAAATGGATTTTCAATGACATGTTCACATCTATAGTCATGAAGAGCAAGGAGTTATAAACTATGCACATGAAACATGGGTAACTTGATAAGTTATTTTTAGATTTAATATTACCTATTTTCTTATAGTTTTCTAGCAAATTCTCAATAACTTCAACATGATCCGCACTTTTAGTGTTTCCTAGAAAATTCGTAACAACCAGTCGAAATGATTTCCACGCTTCTTGCTCATCAGGAGCCAAAACTGCGAAGAAATGTTTGTCCTCAATCAATTTTTTTATTTGAGGACCCACGAAAACACCTTCCTTAATCTTTACATCCGATATGTTTGGGAATACTGATTTCAGATATTCAAATGCAGGTCCATTCTTTTTAAACGCTTTTACAAAATTCTTGAAGAGTCCAAGTTTTATATGTAACGGTGGGAGAATAATTTGATCTTTATCCACGAGAGGAACACATTTCACGTTTTCTTTCCCAAGAGTCAAACTTGTCTTCTTTGGCCAGTCTTTTTGAACGTAATGCTCTTTACGTGCTCGGCTGTCCAATTTACAGATAAAGCACATGTATTTTGTGTACCCCTGTTCTAACCAAGTCAAGATGGCAACAACCTTAAGATCGGAGCAAATCTTCCACGAGTGTTGCTTATAATTTATCAAATTCAGCAGCAGCGCTATTGATTCATACGATTCCTTCATGTTAACAGCATGAGCCAGCGGTATCGAGGGTTTCCTGTTTCCTTGATGCAGAAAAACAGCCTTCAAACTGCTGTCGATAAACAAACGCCATTGACTTGGATTGTGGTGCTCCCCAAATTTTCAAACAAACCGTTCACATCTCGGCAAAAACTAGCGTTATTTTGTTTGGAGAAGTATTTAGCGAATTGTTCATCACGATTTTTGTAGTACAAAATTGTCACACCAGGCTCAAATAAATTTCTTTCTTTTAAGCGTGATGCAAGCAGTTCAGATTTCTGTTTCGACTATTTCAAATCACGTACCAAATCATTGAGTTCTGCTTGGGAAAATAATGATGGTTTTGTTTCAAATTCTGTGTCGCTTTGATCTGCGTCCTCGTTAACCAGCTGGGCAGTATCTTCAAATGAAGACTACCTTTTTCGTTTTGGACAAATAGGTTACCGGTTTGAATTCGAATGTGGAGTTGGTTTTTCTACCGATTGCACATCAGCATACTGCATCGACTTATGGCGGCCATGTTGTTGAACTTCGGTGAGGCTGAAATAACAATCCGTAGCATGGCAAAAAGGTTCATTCCAAATAACTGGCTTATCAAAGGACAAAAAGCGGCTTTACAGTGACAGAAATGAGAGTATATAACAAATTTGAATGGGACCAGTGGTAAGCCATACATACCTTTTACCTGCTATCCACCTAGCCAGGCATGTTTTGCACGAATTACACAGACGTTAGGCACCCATGGTTTATCCAGATTCTCCAGACAAATTTCAAAATAAAAACGGAACTTAGATTGAAGAGAAGCAGTGAGTTTAACCGGTGTAGTAAAAATGTAGACGTGACAGGCATAACAAAACTGGCTGTAAACTAGTGTAATAAGTTCGGGTATTGCGGGTTCGAACTGGTTCCAACCTAGGTTCAAAAACGCTATTAATAACTCCGCGGGATCATGTCGCAGCTCTTTGGGGACTTTGGCAAAATGACTCAACTAGACAAGACCTAATATGTGAATGGAGAATTTCTGTTTAGTGGAGTCATGTTTTATAAGTTCTTTTATGTATCAAACGAAGCATTCTAAAAACTTGATTTCTCCACCATAGTTGGCCATGGACAAAGTTGCTGAATACGTTCAAGCTGTCAGAGCAAGATAATGCTAAGTTTTATTTGATTTCATTAATATTAACTCGTCAGAAATATTTTAACAGTGCATGTTTCCACGAAATTTTTATTTTACAATTTTTTTCTAACACTCTAAATAGAACCTGGAATATTTTCTACACTTTTAACAAAGTTCTATACACTACAAGGCAAAAATAGATAAATAGCGATACATTTTCAATTTTAAAAATCTTGTGCATCGTAAGTTTTGATTTCACTAATATGATTTTTTTCTGTAAAAATTTTTCATCTGTAACATCTCAATCTGAGTGAAACTTCTTTTTGTTGAGTATTTTGCCTTTTATCAAGGCTTCCTGCTCTATGATACGGTATTCATTTGTTTTTCAACAAAGAGCCACAGAGAAAATGTTCCAATAGATATCACCTTGAAATTTCCACTGTATTTAAATAATAACATAATCGTATATTTAATAATAAAATCATCTGATTTTGCGCAAACTTCTTCAAAGTTTCGACAATGTTCCACACATTATAGAGATTTAAAAACAAATGCTTCTTCATAATAATTACAAAATCTAGAATTCTTTCACAGCACAATAACGTTCGCAGATTATAAATCTGCCAGGTATAAATCGGTTCTGGGAATATGACCAAATTAATAAGCAACTGGAACTATGCGAATATGCGTATCAAACTGCATGGTTTTGCGAGGCGATGACTATAAAACATTTTCGGGACCATAAGATTCACTGGGTGCCTTGTAACAGGGTTCAGGTGCCCCGGGGAAGTGGGCAGCTTTGGAATAGACTGGATCCATACAGATATGGGTAACAAATTTTATGGGTTTACGAGGTAATGACAGAGACAGAGACATATTCAGGACCATAAAATTCTGTGGCAGCTTTGTGGAAGGTTCCGGGTGCTCAGGCATAGTGAAATCGGTTCCAATAATATTACCAAATTGCTAATCAACCGGAACCATACAAATATGGGTAACAAATTGCATGGTTTGGTGAGGCGATTATTACACAGACATTTGCAGGACCATAAGATGAAGAAATGTTTCAAATGTTATTAAAATTGGTTTATATTTTGCAAAGTTATGCCTACTCTAATTTACCGAAAAATTATCTTTCCTGAACATTTTGTCTATCTTCTGTATCTTAAAAGCTGGAGTATGAAATAACATAATAAATAATAACGGTAACACCGGGTATAGTTGATAGTTACGGGACAATAATGATAATGCGTGAAGAAATACCAATAATTGCTTAGCTTAAAGGCTAGATAATTAAGAAATGTGGCACTTCATTTTAGAGATAGCGACCCTCCAAGTGGTCGAATATGCAAGCTCTGCACATCGGTTTGTTGGTTGTAAACAATTCTTCTCGGTTAATTTTTTTTTCACAGTTCAAAAATATCGTGATTTCAAGATATTCATCATGCAAGAAGAGAAAAGAAAAATAATTGTGCAAAGTTACCTGTAAAATCCATCTGCGTCAACTCGGGAGCTGGCAAAACTGCTGGATTATTCTAAAAGTACTGTGGCGTGAGTGAAGTAAATTACAAGGAAACTATAACACCTGCCTGCAAAGTGCAAATCCAACGACAGAGCGGAACCGTTGATTGTCAACTGCGGGTGAAGGTCATTCGGAAAGTCAAGGCTGAACCCCACATTAAGATTTGGCGAAAAAACTGAATGCCGACCGTTGTACTGTGCGGAGAATACGTCTCCGAGAAGGTTTTAAGTTGTACGACCAAGTTCTGACGAAACTCGATGGATGTCTTTTGATCAATGATGACACATATGCTTAAGCAGATTTCAAACAAATCCCGGGGCTCACGTTCTAGAAGATTCCTGGTAGATTCAAGTTTATTTTTGCGAATAAGTTTGTGAAAAAACCATGATTTGGCAAGGTATCTGTTCCTGTGGCAAGAAAACCAGAGCTTTTGTGACGGATAAAACAATTAACTCGAAAGAGGACAAAAGGAAGTGCCCCAACAATCGGATTTTACCTATCGTTAAGTCCCATGATGGTCCAGTTACGTTTTGCCAGGTCTAGCCAGCTGCCATTATAGCAAGAAAGTGCAAGAATAGTACAATGATAAAGATTGTACTCGAAAAAAATGCAACAGACCAAAATGATCACCAAAATTTCATTTTGAGCTGGATATATTTGAAACTCTCAGGGAATACATAAACGCATATTTGCTATTTCTTTTTGCAAAGTTGGTTTATACAATCTCCTCTCCCAGGCTAAATGCCCGCACCTTGGACTTAACGCTACCCATCAAATCATGTGCAACATTTGCGCCATGTTTCTTACACACTTTCATCCACTCTTTCATCAAACCCTTTCGTTTTTGAAGACCTTCCCTGTTTTCCGCAGATTGCCCTTCATAATCGCGCAGAATTTTTCTATTTGATGGATGTGGTGGATTTGCCTCCTTCGGCAAAAAAACAACATCGTTGGCATCGTACCACTCCATCACCGGTTTCGCGTAAGGGCACGATGCCAAATCTGTCCAAAACGGATTGTCACTTGTATCGGACCGGATAAAGGGCAGCATGCGCTTTTGGAGGAATTCTTCTTTATATATTTTGCCATTACGATGCATTTTGGCTGCATCAAACACTCACGGCCAAGCCACCGTATTCTGTTTATCGGTTCGGTCAGGCACATTCTTTACCTTAAAGACATGAAGTCCGGCCCGCTTTATTGTCTGCTGGAGGAACCAGACGGGAGAGTTGACCTTCTTGGCCACGTCCCGAATCGAATGTTTCGGATTGCGCTTGAAGTAATCCCTTACCTTCCATGCGTTCACGTGGTCGGTCGTCGTCGCTTTTCTTCCACTGCCAGCTCACCGCTTGGTCATCTAGGTCTCTTTGAATGAATTTACTACACAAAACACGGTCGAATTGTCGTTTCCCAACTGTTTTGCGATCCACCTGTGGGACTGGCCTGGATTTTCCACGCCCGCGTCCATCAAATTTTGTCGAAGCACTTCTTGCTTGGAAGCCATCTCGATAACCACTTGACAGGTTGTGACGAAAATTTGTACATGTAAACATTACACTCTAAACTAAGTTTCATCAATTTTTAATCGTGCAATAAAAAGTTATACACAAAAGAAGGTGTTGCATTTTTTTCGAGTACAATCTTTAATGGGGTCCAGCTCATCCCAAAAAAGCTGAATCCACGAAATTGTCCTCAGTTCCGTCCAATAGAGAAATATTCGGCGATAACTAAGCGGAAACTGAAGATAAAGGGAGCAATCACCAGTTAGCTAGATGAAGAATTAGGGGTATTAGCTTGTCAAAACCATGACTGAAGAAGGTGTGCGCCAGCTGATGAGCGGCATCAACAGAAAAGTGCGAGAATTTCTTTGAAATAACGATGAGTGTTTTTTTCAGTTATTTTCATGAAATAAAATAATATTACTTTTGTTTCATTGTTAAAAAGTTTTTCGATTGAAAGAAAAATTTAAGAAATACACGCATTTGAAAGTGCCCCATTTCTTAATGATCTAGTCTTCACTTTTCGCAATAATATTTTTGGTGGATTGCAGCAAGCCGTGTTTTGAAACTGACGTGTTTTGCTTTTGCTGCGTCGTTTTCCCGAGAAAAAAAAATCGAACAATATTTATTTCCATCAATTTTTTAAAAAAACACTTTTTTTTAAATACTTTTGCGAGCGTATTAGTAGAACGATTATAATTGAAGAACTAGGAAAATTTAAATTAACACTTCACTTGATCACTTCTTCTTAAAAAATAAAAAACTGAAAGACTTTTTTAAACTATCACTAGTAAACGCGAGCAAATTCCGTATAATTCCACTACAGATAGCTTATCTTTTGACAGATAGGCCTATTTTATCTGCGACTTACAGACTTCTTCAGTGTCTTTGTTTTTCAGTCGAGCACTCGACACTGAAGAAGTCTGTAAGTCGCAGACACTAGCAAAGTGGTAAAGGTCACTTCATTTAGAGAAAAATCTAACGAGATGAACAATATAGCTCAAATTAAAATAAGACAAACTCTACAGATTGAGCGCTTCAGGCACGAAGGAATGTGGCACATTTAAATTGGATTGCTCAGCAAACTCGTTGAACCGCACAGATATACACCGTGTCCAATATATTCTCATTGTCTTTTTTTTCGATGCGATCGTCAAACTGCGAATTCATTGGCGTAATTCTTGGGTTGTACAAATGATTACGTGCCATGTTTGCTTGTTTTCATTCTGTTTGTTCTTTCGCGGACTATGGTGCTATTTCGTGACGTGGTGATTAAAAAGTTTTTGACAGGGCCCAGCGCTATTTTTATAAATCTGAAAAACCTTGGTGTGAAGCGCGATTTTGTTTATCAAACCATCAGAAGGTACAGTGACACTTTCTCATTGGATGACCGGAAGAGATCCGGCCGACCTAGCTCGGTGAGAGATGCGCGAACGACTAAAATCGACAGGGAACGGATCTCAGGGGTTGGTACGGAAAATGGCTACCGTTATGAATGTTTCGAAATCTGCCATGCACTTCATGCACTCTTAAAATCTTACGCATTTGATAAATGGCCATACAAACTGCAAATAAATTCTTTTAGAGAACATAATGATGTTACCTTTTCATTTGCACTTTTATCACTCTAAGTAGTTATAACATGTTACAGGACTAATTTAATGTAATTTTTTTTGTTGATAACTATTGTAACATGTTATAACTTCATAGACTGATTAAGACGTTATAGAATTTTACTTGTCGAGCAAAACCTGCAAAATCTGAAGCTTAAAATAGGGCACAATAGATGCTACTATCATCCATATCTTCACGTAAAATATCCACAACAATAATGATAAAGACCGTTGATCAAATATGTAGGTTACTCGACTAAATGGATAAACAACCGTCAGGCAGAAGGCAGTGAATGCATCGGATGCTAGGTTTTTTTTTTAATTTTTAGAAACAGTCATCTTGTTGTAAAGATATCATAGAAATAAACTAAGGAGAATATTTATAACATTAGGCGTATTCAAAAATGTTTCCGATGCCTATACGAAAATTACTAGTTTCAGAAATGAACTCCACATATCTTCTTCTTCTTAACTTTTAATGCCTATTGAAGCTTTTGATGACAGAAATATTTTCCATTGCTATAAAAGTGAGACAGGGAAATTTAAAAATTTCCATTTCAAAACAAATTTTGCTTCCTTGCTTATTGATCCAAATAACTTATATCACACTCCTTGAAATATGATTGGTTGAAAAATAGGGTCTATTTTCTTGAGTGAGTCCAACCTACCGTTGGTTTTCTTTTTTTTTGTAAATGCATGAGAAAACCTTCATACAAACAATTTATATAAGGAAAAAAAATTGCGTATGATAATAAACAGTGATGTCTTTACTACTGCTCATCATGAAATGTATGGCAATAGTAGAAAAATCAATATTTTTGCTACCCACTTTGACGCATCCCAGTGAATTCAATCACAATCATGCTTATATTTTAGTCAATGCACAGAACACAGTTTCTCATCATCGTAAAACGGTTTTACTCCAAAGGAATGCACATCAAAGTTGTGTTTGCTTTCCGAGGTATACAAACCGTCTAGTCGCCTTTGTCCCAAATGCTTCCAGCGAGATTGAACGGTGATGTTTCATCCAGAATCCCCATCCCCAATCCCTTTTATTTTCTAGGGCATACTCACCAACAATAAATAAAGCCTCAACGATAACATCGGATGCCACAGTCAAACGATCAATTGTAACGAAAGCGGCGTTGTAAGGTACGGCTACGGCAACATAAAATGTGGCCACTAAAATCAACCAATCCCAACAACCCCTGAACATTCCATAGTGCGACAGAATAAAACGTGATTTCTTTAAGGCTTGCGTCTTATATTCAGGTAGTGGAGCTTCGCTAGAATGTAATATATTCTAATAAAAAAAGGGACACAGAATAAAAGAACAATGAAAAAAGAAGAGCAAACAACTAGATTAGAGCATGATCATATCAGGATAAGATACTGTGTGGGAGTAGCTCTTTTGTCAATGTCATATGGCAGCAGCAAATGATTCCGAAGAGGAAATGGATTTGCGTTGCTTCCCTCGATATACTTACACTATTAAGTTTCATCTTAGTCTTCATTTTTTCCGGCTTATAATGGCCGGAAAGTTGATATAGCACCGCTCGTGAACGCCGTCGGCCCATGTTTACTCCCGGAGGTATATCCAAACTTTCATCCTCCGCTCCATCGTCTGCAAGCAAAGAGGTTTCAGCTGATCGAAATCGTGCTCCCAATAAAGCGGCTAAAATTACCATTGTACAGAAATGTAGGAGAGAATGGATTGATTAAAAATACATCGAGATGCGGAAGAAAAGGAGGCAACAGTTGTTTTACTAGAATTGTGAAGAAAGAAAGTTTGCGATAAAACTAGTTGTTTGAATGATCTGTCATTGCTTGCATTGATTAGGGTGACGCTGTTGAAAGGGGTTCGTCATTAAAATTTCTTGAGAAAAGTAAAAACAAGATTAGAGATCGTTCAACTGTGTATCGATAACATATAGCAATTCTACTACAACGTACTATACTAAATTCTATTCGACTTAAAACAGATATTTAATACATGTTTGTGTTGTTGTATTTCATTCGTATTCAACATAAGGTCCAGAAGTTTTTTCTATACTAAAAATGTTTATCCACCGAATTTAAAACATCAAAAACTCTAACAAGATAATAAAACAAAAAAAAAGATATAAAGCCTTTAACACAGATGTCCTTTTCACAACTAACTGATCTTTGGCATCCTAGATAACATCCTTAAGTTTTTCTTGATCTCTGTTTAACAGTGCCATGATTTCTAATTTATATAAAAAACTTCACGCATTATTTAAAAGATTATATGTTACATAGGCATTCTAAAAGTTGAAATGAATTCTACGTCAAATTTTTTTAGTTCTTTTTCAGTGACGACAGTCATGCAAATTTCATGAAATGTCACAAAACTGTAGTAAATGCAGTTAAGTTAATTATTTTACTGAGCGGTAAAGACTAGAGATTTTAGAAAGTGGATTGTGACAATTTTTACGGATACGTGCATTTTTATATACCTCAAGAAAACTGCTATTCATTGCTACGATTTTTCCCTGATAGTTGTCCTCATGATTATTGTAAAAACCTTATAGTAGTAAAGAGGTTATTTAGGTAAATGGACAATTCAAAAAATAAGCAATCTTTTTCAATAGGGTGTCCAAATGGGGCGGAAACATCAGAAAAAAATCAACAAAATCGTTTTGAAAAATCTGAAAGTGAGTTAGCTGGAGCGTTTGAAGGACGAACTTGCGAAAACGGCTCCATTTAATAAAGACAAAGTGCTGTTTCATCAAGACTCCGCACCGTGTCACAAGTCAATTAAAACAATGACAAAACAACATAAATTTAACTTCGCATTGCTTCCACATCAACCGTATTCTCCAGATTTTGCAGGCTGTGTGTAGACCTAGAAAAAACTCGCCCCAATTGAGCCCTATTTTGAGGAAAATGATAAATCGTACTACAAACGTGGTATTAAAATGTCAACGCAGCGCTGAAATGATTGTTTTAAAATTACGTGAAACAGTTTTTCGATATATAAAATACAGTGAAATTTGAATCAATCGCAGTCATAATATTTATTATATTTGATCCTGCTCTCAATTTACAGCAAACATCCATCAGAGCAAGAATATTAGTTCAATTCCGATAAAAATCAAAATGATTGCTTGAAAAACTGTGTACTAAGGAGTGTATCGAAAAGTCATTAGCAAATTTTACACATATTTTACCTAAATATTGTTGAAGATTTTATATATGTGTATGCAAGTAAATGTTTGTTAATCTGTCAAAAACAGTTCTGAATTCAATTTTCTTCGGTTAAGAACATGGCTTACAGAATGCCGGTAATTGATCTGAGAACTCAAAAGAAAATACTACACATTTGTCGTACCGAAAAGAATACAACCAGATCACAAAATGTGTTTAAGTACACCACTAAAGCGTTAAATTGCCATTGACAAGTTTGGCACAGAATCCTCCTCAAAAATTTCTAGAAGAAATCCTGGCCCTAATCAAGAGAAACTGGATTGTGAGGTTTTAATTTACATACCTCAAAAGGCATCGACTCGAGATTTATCAAAAAAGAGTGTTCAAAACGAGCATCGGGATAATCACGAGACGTATAAATAGCGAAAAGTACCTGAAAAGTATCTGGAGCAACAATCACGAGACGAAACAATGAAGTGAAAAATGTATCAGCGTATTTTCTACAATAGGAGCATTTGCATGCTGATGGATGACATAAAAACGCTTCCATGGCTTCAGGTTTTAAGTGGAAACCTGGATGACACTGCTAGGCTGCACTTAAAAAATTTTGGGCAGAAAATTCTGTACTTGTGGTTTGCGGTCGTTAATTTCCTTTGCCAAAGTTATAATAAATGCCCATATACATCAATATAAAAAGCATGAATATCCTCCTCTTTTCTGGATGAATTTTATCCACAAAACTGTAACAAACTGACAATCTTCAGTTTGGCCACAGTTGCTGAAGTAACTCAAGAAAAACTGGACATCATTGACTATGGAAATAAATTGTACAAAAACAACGGTGCAGAATTTAAAGAAGAGAGTTTTATCAAAAATGCGCTCGTGTTACAGACAATCAGATTGAAATATTTGTGAACCAAAAGTAGCTAAAACTTTTTGAACTGAAAAGTAAAATCATAAATCTGTTTCATGTTTTGTTAATACATATATGCTGTGTAACTTTTTGATATAGTCCGTATTATTGATAACATCATCCTGTGCAGTCATTTTGGAAATGCTTCAGAGAAAAGCGCAAGAAAATGTTGTTTTTGTAACAATTTGTATGCTGATATGTCAACAACCACATGAACTAGCTTGCGGTAGCATTGTTTATAATTATTATGGATTTTACTTACTCTTGTCTTGTCATCTAGAAGGACATAGAATGTTATTGAAGAACTCTTACACTTAACACTTCAAGGTAGTACATTCATGTAAAAAATTATAACTATACGTTATTTTCATAATCAACTTTCTGTTAATAGAACTGTTTTTTGAAGGTATTACAATAATTTCTTAAAATCTGGCAATTAAAGCGTTTTGTTCAAAGGCGTAATAGTTTTAATTTGTTAAATATAACGCGAACATTATATTGGACGCATCATTCCAAATCAAAATTAACCCGTGTTTTATTTATGTTTTAGAATAAGCCGATGATGTCTAAGAATATTATATATTATAACTTGGAGAATATTAATCTACATTTTTTCTGATTTTGAATGCAAGGCAATGCTGCGCAGCAAAACATAAAACTTAAACATCCCTTAGCAACAATAGCACACTCATATCAAAGAATGCATTATTTTTAATTTATGCTGAACATAACGAGTATTAGCTGGAAAAACTACTTTTTCACACGGTATTTTTACACGGTTTGTTTTCAGCGATAACTCCAGAACGGAACAACTTATCGACCTTATTTGAATCACATTTTACGTTTTGGGCAAAAAGTAATCATAGGACAGTTTTTCAAAAAAATCACAATATTTGGTGTAAATACTCAAAATTTTAAAAACTGTATTTTGACCATTGCACGGAAAGGTAACACATGCAAACAAAATCCAAGCAATTTAAAATGTTTATGCATGAGAATTTATCAACTCTATTTAATCTGTTTTTACACGGTTTCATAGTAAAAGTGGAAAGTATCCCCAGTGTAAAAAAAAACCTTAGTGTCATTAAGTGTTGTGAAATGCTCACAAGAAATAACACTCATTAAAAGTTTTCAAAATATTAACAGCTTCACTGGATGTCCGAAATAGTCATTATAGACCTCCACCAAACTGTAACACTAAAACATCGTTAAAGTTTCTAATTATGCATGTAGGAATGGTGGAAAATGAAGTTATAATAAAAATGTTTTTATAGATGTTTGTGCGTTATACTCGTTAGGGAGTCAATTTTAAGAAATTCCACGATTTTCTAAGGTGCATGATACAGGTTTAATATAAAAAAAAAATAACTTCAAGGACCCTGAAAAAGAAAACACCGCTATTGATACGCTACTTAGTACCATTACTCTAAATATAATCTTCAAAGCGTTCAACTTACAAAGGCAAGCATTGCATGACATCAACTAGCATGACATATTTCAACTACCACTTACCACTATCGCACTCATCTGACATTGACATCTCAGACATTTTCGCTGTCGTTACGTCCTTATGAGATGCAAGAAACAGAACCACCTCTCGTTTTTCATTTTTAATTGGCACGATATCCAACAAGCACCAAAACGGTGTACCTGGTAATAAGATAAGATAAGAAATTAAAGTGATTATAATAATTTAATCTGTTACATTTTAACAACTCTAAAGCAAAAATAAACCGAATTGAACAATAACAAGATTGCTTTGTTCACACCCAGATTATTTTACAGTATACTGTAATTTTTTTTACCGAAAATAATCGATTCGCTAGATTTTTAGTTTTACGGTTAGTTCAATAAATTTAACTTCGCTACTGAGCTGTCAAAATTTACCGAAACGTTCTGTTAATTTTACTGACCGATTGTTAATGCGCGATATCACATATTCACCGAAAATTATGTTAAAAATTTGAAGTTGTTTAGCGAAATTAACAGATTCGTTTGTAAACGGGTTTTTATTGGTATTCTTTCTTGCTTATTGCGTTAAGGATAAATTTATATGTTTTTCGCAATCATTTGTGGTTCACTGGTCTATATGTAAGCGAGATCGTTACGTGGAGTAACGATTATGATGTAGAAGGAGATGCTCGCTCATCACCATGAGGCCCCAAAGTCAAGTTGGCGGGTTCGTTCGTGCCTTGACCTACCCCGCATTGGGGATGTGAGGCAAAGAATGCGTCTTTTTCAACATGTTTATTTATTTGTTCAAGCTCAACCGAATCAAGGTTAAAGAGTCAAGTTTTCATTTTATATACATTATATAAATTTAAAAAATATCTAAAGCTAAGTTGAAGGAATAAAACCGATTACTCGGGGTCGTCTCGAGGTTAATTGGATTGACAATTTTATGGATGGGAAAATTGAGGTGGGAATATCAGACACACTTCATAAAACAATAGTTTTCTGATATCTAGAGCTACAAGTTAACAAATTGAACGTTTTCAAATTAAAAAAAAAACCAACTCTCACATACGCACACACACTCACACAGTCCTCAATGATATAACCTAAACATGTAAGTTAATCAATCTACACTCTAATATTAATGTTAGTCAAAAACAAATATACAAGTTTCATGAATTCCAGATCGCGTACCGCTAAAATGTCTCGAACCGGTACATTGGGTTGTCTACCTCGAGCCCGGAGGGAATTATAAAGTTCTGATCTGACTCCACGATGCTCACCACAAAACCAAATTACGTGATCTGCGTCCTGGTAACCTTGTCAGCATTCACAGAGTTTGCTGCCCCCCAGCCCAACACGGAACAAATGAGCGTTCAAAGAATAATGATTGGACATGAGGCGAGACATCACACGAATGAAGTCTCGACCCACATCCATCCCCCCAAACCAAGCTTTCTTCGACACCTTTGGGATGATAGAATGTAGCCATCGCCCCAAATCTCCTTTACTCCATTTATACTGCCAGCTAATGAATGACATCTGGCGGAAAATAGGAAAAAATTCTATTGAAGGCGATATTTCGGTCATAAATAATCCCCTTCCATAGCGCCCACCTTTGCAAGCGAGTCCGCTTTCTCATTGCCCGGAATCGAACAATGAGATGGGATCCACACAAAGGTGATAATAAAAGAACGTGAAGATAAAGCACTTAGAAGACCTCTTATTTTCATAAGAAAATAAGAGGTGTGCTTTACCGGCCTCAAAGAGCGAATAGCCTCTATAGAACTGAGACTATCCGTGAAAAATAAAGTAATGATCCGGTATAAGTGAGACAACCGTTTCTAACGAAGAATGTATTGCCGCCTATTCAGAAACAAAAACAGAACAAGGAGCTTGAAGTTTCTGAGTGGCGCTATAAAATTCATTGTATATACCAAACCCAGTGGACTCCTCTATTAAAGACGCAGTGAAAAACGTCTTAGAGGAATCAACTTGGCCAAACTTTGCAGCAAATATCACCGGAGCAATCATAGGACGATGATGCTCTGGGATTCCACGAAGCTCCTGTTTCATGGATAAATCAAAATGAACCGAATTTCCGAGGTCAGAGAAGCAAACACGATTGGGAATATTCGGTGAAGGGCTGACATCCTGTGTTATGTACAAATAGTACAATGTCATGAAGCGAGTTTGAGGATTCAACGCGAGAAGCTTTTCAAAGTTTTCGATTACCTGGGGGTTCATAACTTCACACCTGGTGAGGAGCCGGAGGGACAATTCTGAAAACCGATTTGAGAGTGGCAACATGCCAGCCAGCACTTCAAGACTCATCGTATGAGTCGAGTGCATGCAACCCAACGCGATACAAAGACACTGATACTGAATACGTTCCAGTTTGATGATGTGCGACCGAGCCGCTGACTGAAAATAAAAACTACCGTATTCTATGACCGATAAAATCGTTGTCCGGTACAACGTTAGAAGATCTTGCGGATGTGCTCCCCACCAGGTCCCGGTAATTGTGCAGAGAAAATTGACCCTTTGCTGGTATTTTCGCTTCAGATACTCAATATGGGATCTCCAGGTGCACTTAGAATCGAACCAGACCCCAAGATATTTAAACGACATAAAATGAGTTATTGGTGTACCCAAAATTTGAAGCTTTGGTTGGGCTGGGCTATGCTCCCTAGAAAATAACACCAACTCAGTTTTCTCCGTAGAGAATTCAATACCTAGCTCTATTTTTTTTTTTTTTTTGGATCTTTATTAAAGTGGCTTTCAGCCTCCTGGGCTGGTTCGCCACTTACCTAGCTCTAGGGCCCAAGTAGACAAATTGTCTAAGGTATCCTGTAAGGGTCCTTGCAGATCAACCCCATTGGGTCCCGTGACAGACACAACGCCGTCATCTGCAAGTTGTCTCAACGTACAGTTCTCACTTAGACAACCATCAATGTCCTTGACATAAAAATTATACAAAAGAGGGCTTAGACATCATCCTTGGGGGAAACCCATGTAGCTTAATGGAGAAGCTGAAGAGTTTCCATGAGAAAAGCTCACATATTTCTCTGACAGCAAATTGTACAAAAAATTATTCATTAATGGAGAAAAGCCACAAGCGTGGAGTTTATCTGAAAGAACTTCAACAGATACTGAATCAAAAGCCCCCTTGATATTCAAGAACACAGAAGCCATTTGCTCTTTTTTTTAGCGAAAACTAACTGTATATCTGTAGAAAGCAACGCGAGACAGTCGTTAGTTCCCTTACCCCTGCGGAAACCATATTGAGTATCTGAAAGCAGGTTGTTTGTCTCAATCCATTTGTCCAGGCGGAAGACGTTCATTTTCTCCAACAACTTTCGAATGCAAGATAACATCGCGATGGGTCTATATGAGTTGTGGTCGGACGCGGGTTTACCAGGTTTTTGAATGGCAATAACTCTCACTCGTCTCCAATCATCCGGTACAATGTTGATCTCCGGAAACTGATTAAACAAGTTCAACATGCGCCTCTTAGTGACGTCTGGGAGGTTCTTAAGCAAGTTGAACTTGATTCTATCAGCCCCTGGAGCCGTATTACCACACGAAAAGATTGCGAGAGAGAACTCTACCATTGAAAAAGGTTGGCTGATCTCATCTATCGAATTCTCGGTTCCGCGAGGAATGATCCGTGCCGGCACCGAATCTGGACAAACTTTTCGTGCGAACTTGAGGATCCATCGGTCCGAGTACTCCTCACTCTCGTTGTTCGTTGTTCGGATACGCAGTCTTCACGTCGTATTCCAAAGAGTGTTCATTGACGTCTCGCGATGGCCCATCCACAAATCGTAGCCAATAATCGCGTTTCTTGGCCTTGATGAGGCTCTTAAGTTCGTGTTCGAGTGCCGTGTATTTTTCGAAATGCTCAGGTGTTCCACGTCTACGGAAAACTTTAAACGCGTCGGACTTTTTACGGTAAACCTCGGTGCATTGCTGGTCTCACCATGGAGAAGGAGGTTTCCTGCGAAATTACGTTCCTTGAACTGGTCGAGTTTGAGCTTGAAGCGCGCTGTCCAAGATCAGGTTGGAGAGGACGTTATGTTCCTCCAGCGGTGGAAGCCCTTCTACCGTCGTTATGGTTTCATCTACTGCTGTCCTGAACTTTGTCCAATCGATGTAACGGGTAAGATCAGACGTTAATGGATTCCGATGGATTGAACCCGGTGGCAATCGAAATTTTTATGGGCAAGTGATCACTACTGTGGGGATCTTGAATCACATTCCATGTGCAATCCAACGATAATGAATTCGAACAAAGTGTGAGGTCTAATCTACTGCCAAGCGTGTTACTTTTCCATTGTTGAAAACTGTCATATTGAAGTTGTCACAGAGGTTATATATCAAGGAAGAACGGTTGTCGTCGTACAGTTCTCCCCAGCCTTTACCGTGCGAGTTAAAATCTCCTATGATCAACCGCGGAGCAGGAAGATCCGAACATATATCTGAAAGTAGTTTTCGGTTAATTTAGGCTCTAGGAGGAATATAAACAGAAGCAATGTAAAGGCTTTTATTTTTAATAACAGCCTGACATGCGACTTCTTCAATACCTGGAATTGGAGGAAAATTCGCTCTATAGAAGGAGTAGCACTTTTTGATCCCCAGAAGTACTCCTCATCCACGCGAATCCTCACGATCAAGACGAACAATATTGAAATCATGAAACGGAAGATCGATTTCAGAAGAAAGCCATGTTTCACAAAGAGCGAATGCATCACAACCGGTATTGTGAGTTAAAAATTTGAATGATTCCAATTTAGGAATAAGACTTCGACAATTCCACTGCAGAACAGTGATCAAATCCCCGACCTTTTTTGGACAATTATCCATCGAAAGAAATTTCCCTTGCGCTGAACTGGCCGGCTTGATGTGCCGCAAGGGCTCAGTAGGGATCAAAACCCGAAGCTAAGAGTCAGTTCCTTTGTGGTTATATCACATTCATTAGCAGAGCAGCACATCGAAATTTTAGGTTCATTGTATGCTTTATATCCCATGATTCCTTATATACTATACAATTTCAGATCATCCATGGATATCCCAAGTTTTGTAAAATAATTTTAAATCAATTTTTTTTCTCGTGGCTATGATACATTGTCTTAGCTTTCAGGTTCATGGTACAATTGCAGCAGGACCACAATCTGCAGACATTTAAATAAAAATGAAATTATTATCATTTTATATTATAACATCCATGCATTACATTGTGTATGCTTTTTTATAAGTCATTTTCAGCTTCGCATATATGCATCCTTGTCAGTTATAGCTCATATAACCTACGTTATGTATTGGAAAAGATAGAAAGGTTTTTGATGTTTTTTTTTATTTTTTAGAAAAATTCATATTTGAAAAATTCTACTCAAAAAAATCTCTTTCCTTCTTCATCAAAAATATATATTAATTTAAAACCTAGCAGTTTACAACCATTCATTTCCTTTTTCACAGACATAAAGTATCATTTATGGGTCCAGATGAACAAGAGCTATCGAAAAATTCAATTTTTTATCTTTTTGTATGATTGTTTTATTAAGATTCAGTTTTTGGATTCATACTCATATGAAATTTATTTCGCCTTATTATTAGCTGTTTTCAATTTTTTTCCAATATTATTATGATATTAATACACATCTAATTTTTATTTTCAGTAACATACCAGTAGATGTCAGATACATCTTGTACCTACGTTTATTATGTTCTCTGACTATTATTGTGAAAACAAATTCTAATCTTAGTAGATCTTAATCCAATAGAAACTGCAACAGTGGAAGTCTTTCGATGAGTGGATGTTCAGCTTAGTTACGGATATATGTATTCTACTATAGTTTACTGGCCTGCTGGTATTATTATTTTATATTATAACGTCAGTTTATTATTTTATGTTATGATATTAAATTATGTGACATAATTGCATTTAAATTCATTTCATTAAAATCACTATTTCCGATGAGACTCACTACATAAATTATTGCAAGGAAACGGAACAGCACATCGAAATTTTAGGTTTACTATTCTATTGCTATATAGTTTCAGATCATTCATAGGTATCCCAAGTTTTATGAGATAATTTAATATCAATTTTTTTTTCTCGCAGCTGCATTGTCTAACTTTCAGGTAAACAAATGGAAGTGTTATTATCATTCTTATATTCATTCACTATATTATTTGTCATTATAATATTCATTCACTATATTTTTTAATTATAATACTAATTCACAAGATTTTAAATATTACTATATGACACTGAATATATATTGGGAAAGGAGGGAGCATCAGGGTATCACTCAAGCTGGAATTGGACAATGGAGTGGTATGACAACCGGCGTCTAGAAGGGAACAAACAGTATCATTTTCTTTATCCTACCGATTCGATTGTGATGCTGTGAATTCTACTCCAACAGTTTCAGTGAGAGTGACGCGCCCTTCTTAACAAGCCATCCCATAGAAAGCTTAATAAGTATTGCGAATTGGGTTATTCGATTTGTTGGATCGTATCGTTGGAAGGAGAATCTCATGTTCCCACGGGTTTCGCGTAAGTGTGTCTGCTTACGGGTCCGCCCCACCGTTTTTGGCCCATCATACAGCGTTACTGTGAATACAACCCGGCAACTCAATTTGATCTTGCTATTAAGTGGAGCTGCATACATGACAAGGTCTTAGAAGGGATGGTGGCTACCTTACATACATACATACATTATCCATCGAAGGAAATGATAGCTGCAAGGAGGGGCCATTTTATTGTTAATTGCTTCAAAAAAGTTTTCACCGTGGGAAGCATAGCCATAACAATGCAAAAAGGTCAAAAATTTCAAGGTATTTGAAGATACCTTCCACTATATCATCAAATGAGATCAGCCCAGATGAAGATGGGGCTTCTGTTCTTAAAATCGGAGCAACGGGGGTTTTGGATGTCCTTGGAGGTATTGGGAATCCTGTGTGTAATTAGTACTACGAAAACCAGGAGGATTCGGATTTTCCTTTTTCCCGCCTTTCCTTGAATTGGGCAAGCTGATTTCAGGCTTCTATTGATCTATTTTCCGTTGTCGGATGCCTCTTCGTTTTCATGAAGCACCTTCCGGAAAACTGAAAGATGTTCCCTCCTCAGCCAAGTCACAGTCAGACTCGTTATCTGACAGAGGAGCAAAAGGATTTGTATTTATGGGTGATGGCGTATGGCATTTCTGCAAAAGACTGCCTTGAACGTTGTTTTTCCCCGTGTTGTTTGTACGCCGGGAACGCGAGAGAGCATGCGAGGGAGTTCCCTTGCAGAAAGCACATTTTGGTGTGCTGTCTGCACACAAACATCCTCATGTTTCTCCCCGCAATTGGAGCAGCGTGCCTTATTGCCGCAGTGGGAGGCCGTATGTCCCAATTGCTTGCAGTTTTGGCAGATCATTACACGAGGAATAAACAACCAAACAGGTAGCCGAAGTTTTCCCAGTTGAATAAAGTGAGGAAGGGCAGAACCAGAAAAGGTCACCCGAAACGAGTCTGCAGCTTTTTTTTTTACGCTTGCTGTGCGATACTTTTTCCAATCTTTTTACTTCAAGTATCTGTACCGAAGGAAGCAGACTTCCCCCCCCCCCCCCCCCCCCCCCCTCCCAAGCCTCTCTTTCCCTCTTCCAGAACACAACCCTAACTCAAAAATCACTATGTGATCTCTATTATATATATATATATATATATATATATTGGATATATATATATATATATATATATATATATATATATATATATATATATATATATATATATATATATATATATATATATATATATATATATATATATATATATATATATATATATATATATATATATATATATATATATATATATATATATATATATATATATATATATATATATATATATATATATATATATATATATATATATATATATATATATATATATATATATATATATATATATATATATATATATATATATATATATATATATATATATATATATATATATATATATATATATATATATATATATATATATATATATATATATATATATATACAGCAATTCCATGAAAAAAAGTTATACGATCTCTCAGAATTTTATAATATTCGGTAGGATTGTTCAACATCGAAAAATATTAGACCCGTATTTTTTTATTTCGTTATTAGACTGGACCTTTCTGCGTTAGACTGGTCCAAAAAATCGTGATTTTTCAAAATCTTCAATTTTCAAAAATTTATAACTCCTAAACCGTTTAACCGATTTTAGTCATTTTTGGCCATTGTATTGGTATTTTTTTGAATTTCCAAGCAAAAATACGAAACCTTTGAATATATCAATTTTTGTATGAAAAAAATACAAAACAAATAGTTTTTCTTGAATTTGACTGCGAGGGGCCTCAACGACTCCTTGTTTTAGTATTTTTAAATGAAAGAGCATTCAATTTTACATAACATATCAAAAAATTGGAGATGTTCTGCGTGTCGTTTTGGAGATACAATTTTTTAAATAATAAATCATTACTCTTCATTTTATACATCACCCGCCTGTAGAAACGACGAAGATGCATGGTAGATTACCATGCGTCTCCATCCAATCAAACCTATGACTAATGAAATCTATGAGTAGGTCACAGAATGTCAAGTAAATATTATATAATAAATAATATTTACTTGACATAATTATATAATATTATAGCAACTAAGACTAATGAGACTTTAGGTAGATATTGACAATTTGATTACCTAACATTCTTTTCGTTACACAGAGGGGCATTGGTATTATTATTTAAAAGAAGAACCGTTGATACGTATTGACTACCTACTGTAGATGTAGAATGTTTATCGACCTGTGAGATTGAATTGAATTGTTTCTCGGCTGTAGCGATCAGGTCTACTCGCTGACGGGAGGGAGTAGAGTGGAATTTCTAAAGCGGAGAAGCAGCAGAGTGAACAACATCTCTTTCATTTCATACTCGTCGCTCGCTTGCGTTATCTGTTATTCTGTTGCTTTCTCGCTTTAGAAATTCCGCTCTACTCGCTCCCGTCTGCAAATAGACCTGATCGCTATAGCCGAGAAACAATTCAATACCTATTGTAGTCTAGGCTGCAGTTCACTTCACTTGATCGTAGGTACAATATAAACATCATATAAAACACGGAAATTTATGTAAGAAGTTACCAGTTGAAAACAAAGTATCATATCAGAACAGTTATATCAAAGAATATCGTAAAATGAAACGTAAGTGTTCAATTTGTAGTGTTTGGGTGTTGAGTTCGTGTTCCAGAAAAATCAACGCAAAATTGTACGACCATGCTGTGGAAAAAAAGGTTAAAATTGATGAGAGTAGCTCTTTCATTTGTCAAAGTTGCTACAAGAAATTGTATAAGCACATTGATACCATGACCGAAGAACCCATTACAGGACCATCCAGTATAGGCACTACAGGTATGTTATATAAAAGTTCATATAATTCTGTTTTAATTTGAATTCTTCTCTTGCAATTGTTACTGGAACATTTTTATTTTTACATTCTTTTAGAATCGTGCGAAGCAACCAGTCACGAAACAATTGCTCTTGCAGGACCGTCCGGCATTGTTCCTTTTCCCTACCAAAGTAAATAATAAAATAGAAATTATTTGCATGATTTCCAATCAATCAATTTTTAATCAATAATTTGTTATATTTATTTACAGGCTCATTGGAAACAACCAGCTATGAATCGATCGGTACCACCAATAACACGTTTTTGTCTGACGATAATGAAATGCTAACACAGCTTAAGGATAAATTTAAGGAAACAAAAGATAGCAATGAGCGGTATAGGATTTTAACCACACTGCCCAAAAGTTGGTCTACATATAGGATTATGCAAGAGTTTGATGTTTCCCAATATATGGCCAACCAAGTGAAAGTATTACAACAACAGGAGGGAATAATGTCAGTGCCTAAAAAGAGGATTAGTAGAGCTTCGTTAGGAGAGGAAACGCTAATGCGTGTTCGTAATTTTTATAATAGCGACGATATAAGTCGTGTGTGCCCGGGAAAAAGGGATTATTTGATATCCAACAATGAAGAAGGTAGGATCTACATACAAAGAAGGTTAGTTTTATGCAATTTGCAAGAGGCGTACTCCATATTTAAAAATACTCATCCTGATATTAAGATTGGATTTTCGATGTTCGCCAGTAACCGTCCAAAACACTGCATTTTGGCAGGAACAAGTGGCACGCATACGGTGTGCGTTTGCATTTACCACCAAAACGTTAAATTGATTTTTAAAACACTCCAAAGTAAACAATTACTTCCAGATGGTGTTCAGTCCTACCATGATATGTTTTCAAAAATAATTTGTCAAAATCCAAATGAGCATTGCTGGCAGCAATGTTGCGAAAATTGTCCGGGAATGCAAATTTTGGCGGTAGAACTTATGACCATTCTTAATAACGGTCACGTTGAATCATTACAATTTAAACAATGGCGTCAAGCAGAAAGATGCAGTTTGGACTTAGTTGAAATGGACACACAAGAATTTATTGATACTTTTTTAGAAAAATTACACAATTTATTGCCACATAACTTTACAGCTGAGCGACAGGCAAACTATTTAAAACACGTGAAAAACAATTTAAAAGCTACTGAGTGTATCATAATCTGTGATTTTTCGGAGAATTATTCATTCGTTGTGCAGGATGCAGTTCAAGGCTTTCATTGGGCAAACGCTCAATGTACTATTCACCCTTGTGCTATTTATTTTAAAGATGAAGAATCAAATGATTTGAAGTTTACCAGTTTTATTGCAATTGCTGATTTCGCAGTGCGTCTTTTTTTGACTCAATGCATAGCGTTCATAAAAAGTAAGTTATCAGGTTTAGAGAAAATTTATTTCTTCTCAGATGGATCTGGAAGCCAATACAAAAATAAAATGACCGCTTTTAATTTGTGCAACATGCAAAAAGATTTTGGCATAGATGCCGAGTGGAATTTTTTCGCTACTTGTCATGGAAAGGGCCCTTGTGATGCTTTGGGAGGCGTATTGAAACGAAATGCTGCGAAAGCCAGTTTGCAAGATCATCACATAACAACGGCCGAAGAACTTTATTCATGGGCTATTTCTAAGCCAGACTCGAAAATACACTATCAATTTTTTTCGGAATCCGACTATAATAAAATGGAAAGAAAATTAAAAAATCGTTACACACGTGTGAAGCAAATTTCAGGGACTCAGTCATTCCATAGTTTTAAGCCTCAAAACGAAGAGTATATTATTGTGAAACAAAATTCATTTTCAACGGAAGAAAAATGTATAAAATTGTTATGAAAAAACTTAATAAATAAAAATAAATGTATAAAAGTGTTTTTCTTATTTTTTAACATGTTCATCATGTCGCGCGGCTTTAAAGTGTTTTTTTCTTGGAACTTACACTAAGCAAAAATATTTGAAATTTTAAAGCCTTATTTATTTGAAAAGGTAATCGTCAAAAAATAGCAATTGGTCTGTGTGGTTAACGGAAAGCCTTAAAGACTGATTCGAATGTTATACTAAGTTTGTAAGTAACTCATAGATTTCATTAGTCATAGGTTTGATTGGATGGAGACGCATGGTAATCTACCATGCATCTTCATCGTTTCTACAGGCGGGTGATGTATAAAATGAAGAGTAATGATTTATTATTTAAAAAATTGTATCTCCAAAACTACACGCAGAACATCTCCAATTTTTTGATATGTTATGTAAAATTGAATGCTCTTTCATTTAAAAATACTAAAACAAGGAGTCGTTGAGGCCCCTCGCAGTCAAATTTAAGAAAAACTATTTGTTTTGTATTTTTTTCATACAAAAATTGATATATTCAAAGGTTTCGTATTTTTGCTTGGAAATTCAAAAAAATACCAATACAATGGCCAAAAATGACTAAAATCGGTTAAACGGTTTAGGAGTTATAAATTTTTGAAAATTGAAGATTTTGAAAAATCACGATTTTTTGGACCAGTCTAACGCAGAAAGGTCCAGTCTAATAACGAAATAAAAAAATACGGGTCTTTTTTTATTTTAAAACACCCCCCCAAATATTATAAATTTTTAAAAAATCTTATACTTTTTTCTTGGAATTGTTGTATATATATATATATAAATATATATATGTATATGGGCTGCAAAATGGTGAGTAGACACCTGGGATGGAGCGTGCGTCCACGCAACATAGCTATGGTCCTCACAAGTTCCTACCTCATGCTTCCACGGGTCAAGAGATGACAAAGACCGCCAGCTAAGGGTTGCGTACTTAGCTGGTAGTGCAGCCTGGGCACTGTTGTCCTTCTGACTTCAGCTAGATTGAGGAGGTGCGTGCCGAGCGTCTGTCCACCAAGGAGGTGCGGCTCAAACAGCGTCTGTCCTGGCATTTAGCGGTTGAGTAAGAAACGCTGTATCGCGTCAACTATAGGTGGCAGCCGCACCAAGGCGATGAAGGCAGCGTGACCCCGGTAAAGAAGCATGCTGAAATCTTACCCTACCACGAAAAATGGAAGTATTCTTTATACGGTATATAATTTCAGATCATCCATGGAATTCCCAAGTGTTGTATAATAATTTTGAATTGTTTTCTTCCCCCGTGGCTATGATAATGCAAGTCCGTCTACAATTGCAGCAGGATCAGCAGACATGCAGACATTACAAATATAATTGTTATTCCCATTTTATATTATAACATCCCTTCACAATATTATTCAATGCTATTTTCAGCTTCGCATTTGCATCGTTGTAAGTTTTGGCCCACCTAACTCACGTTGTGTATTTGAAAAGATAGGATGGTTTTTACATTTTTTTTAGAGAGAGGATAATATACGACAAATTCTACAAAAAAAAAAAAAAAAAAATCGTCTTCCAAATTAGTTAATTCAAAAACTAACATTGTTTATGAGCCTACCTTTTCTATTTTACAGACATAAAGAATCATTTATGGGACCAGTAGGAAAAAAGAGTTATCGGAGAATTTCCTGTCATTATTATTTTTTTTTTTTTTTGATTTATTGAGTTTCCGTTTTTGGGCAGTAATCATACTCGTATGAAATTTATTGCTTAAATTTTCTTTGCTATTTTGCTAGGATGCCAGGTGATCAACTTTATTTCATTATATAACGTTGGAATTTTCGCTATTTTAGAGTTTCAATCATCAAACATCGCAGCGGAAGGGGCAAATAGCGGCATTTAATTATTATATGTACAATTTGTAGTATTTCTTTGCAACATCGTATTATTTCCATCATATCATGACCTTCACATTTTCATGCAACAAACCTGATTTAGGCGGTATCTGGCTTAAACACGAAACATACATTCAATTTATGACATCTAGCATTCCATATATTTCCAGTATATAACGCAGAAAATTGCAACTGTGGTAGGCTTTTGAAAATTACGGAATCTGTGGTAGGCTTTTGCACTTATTGCTGAATGTATTTTTCATTTCCGGTTTACAAATGGACTTTTTACCAATTCTGAGCTGATCTGATTCATGCAGCGCTGTGTGCCATTTGACTAGTGTCTGATTTTACATTTCAAGCTTTGTCATTACTTGATCATAACTCACAATATCATTATAATTGGTAATATTGTTTTATTGATTTTACTTCAAAGATGATTTAAACATTACTTATTGTTTTTTGCCCATTTATCTTTAACTCCCTTCCACTTAAATCTTCCCATTCCTAAATCGGTAGCAATAACTATTAGGTCAGAAAAAATAAAAGCGGACTGGTATTATAAAATCAGCATCAAGTAGCAAATAGTGACCATGGCAACAGAAAATTAAAATGTATAAATGTTAGTTTTGTAAAATTTCAATAGATTTAATAAACTTTTTCAGGATACTTCAAATCAAAATATTTGTGAAATGCTGCTATCGCTGAAAACGAACGAAAACGGGCTCAAGCGCGAACCACAGAACTCTACACTTTTACAACATTTTTTGCATTTCAGGATCAACCGAACGAAGATCATATATTATAGATACGAGTGCTTGTAGTATTTTTCATTCACATAAATATATACACTATTTAATAAATATTTCATGGGAATGGGAGGGACCATCAGGGCACCCGATTGAAGCACTCTGGATGGGGAGAGTGGGAATGCCAACTCCCCATTGCTAACAGTTTGTGAATAGAGGGCGGGCTCTTCTCCCCGCCCATTGGGGCATCCTCTTGTTAGATAGCTTGCTCTTTTGACCAATTGTTCAGTCTTGTTATTGGAAGGAGATTCTCTATATCCCTGTGGATACGTATAAGTGATGTTGCATATCGATCCACCCAACCCCTTTTTGGCCCTTCATACAATGGCATGATTAGGATAATCAGTGGTTATTAAAGCTTGATCAAGTCTAGCGGAGAGGAGAGCCCATTGCTGTCGGACTTAGTTTCCGTGCTACAATGGGTGGTAGTACATATCATACATCATAATATATATATATTTATATATATATATATATATATATATATATATATATATATATATATATATATATATATATATATATATAATATATATATATATATATATATATATATATATATATATATATATATATATATATATATATATATATATATATATATATATATATATATATATATATATATATATATATATATATATATATATATATATATATATATATATATATATATATATATATATATATATATATATATATACATGTATAAATATATATATATATTTATATATATTTATATTATATATAATGGACCATCGACCGGTCGAGCCAACTGGATAGGTTCGCGGAAATTCTTTTGGGCCTTCCCATCATCAGGTGGCAAAGGTAGTTCTTCAGGCAAAGCGTCCATGTCGAAAATACCTCTTCAACATGCACGATTTGCCTTACTCTTGTGAGCGCTGAACGCCCCCCAAGAATTTAAATCACACACAAACACAATTACAACACAATACACAAATAACAGCTATACACTATTGGGATGAGAGAAGAAGAAAAAAAAACTTAACTTAAATTACGGATCTGTTACTGCTGCTGCTTCTACTGACACACCGTATGCTTGATCGTCGCACTTCTTGTTGGGGAACGGGGAGCGGTGCGCTGCGTGGGTACACGGGTGACTTCGATCGTCTTCGTGTGCACTCGCTCAACGATGTCGGATGACGATGTAGTAGTGGGTGTTAAAACTCGTACCCCTGGTTAGCGTCACCAGCGCAAATTGGCTTGACACTTCACCAGCAAGAATTGCTTGATTTCTTTTTCAACTGACAAAAAAACTCACCTTCACTCCACCGCTGAAGTGAATAGATTTTGAGAATAAAAACCAACTAACGTTGAGGGATCGCACTGCAATAAATGTTCCAAAATAACGGAGCGCTGGATCGAACGAACTTTCTTCTTGAGCTGAACGAAGTGGAATGAAAAAGCCTCATGTTGATAGGAAAATATTTCCTTCTAAACATCATCATAAAATACATTTTAATTTTACTTACGGTAAGATTTCTTGCACCTTCATCAAGGACTCCAATTTGGTCCAATATTTCCTCAATTTTTGGCACTTACTTTTGGCTGCACTGTCAAACTCAACATAACTAGCCAACATTCAACTTTAAAATAGCAGGCAAAGGTCGAGTTTAACAGCATGGGATAAATTTACAATCTGATCTGTATTTTTTCTACAGTTTATTTTGTAAAAGATGTAAATGTAAAGTACATTCGTAAGTTTTTCCTACAGTGTTGCGGAACTTCAGCGAAATACAGTTTCGATCGATAGTGTTTTTTTTTACAATTGTTGGTAATCTTCTGTAAATTACAGAAATTCATCTTTTTTATGCTTCACTCCACTCGAACGATTCAGAATCTGCTCTGTCCAAATTTCCTAGTTAACTGATGTTGATTGAAAAATGGTAATTTTGTGTGTGCTTGGTAATCATTTTCAGAATGGTGGCGAGCCAGCTTGGCTAGCTGAAAGTGACCCTAATAAAAATATAAAGAGTGTTCTCGGAGCCATCCCCTAAGAAACGAATGTAATGTGTCCGGAATTATTTTTGATAATTTGTCGCATCGGTGATCTAGATTAGAGTACAAATTACCATCAGTGCATGGTTAAGCTGGTATTGCATTCTGTCAGCTTTTCATTGACATGCATGATGTTTACTTAGAACTTGATGTTTCTAAAATGGCCTCTCGACAATATTAGCTGGCAAATTTTATTTTGGACAAGTTTTTCGAAAATCCGTATCGATCAAACAAAACAATTGCGATTTCGATCGGAGTGACGCATGAACGGTAACCTAAAGAAATTAACACAATACAACACAAATTATGGTTGTTCTTAAATAATATTTTTGTTGTTTCTACCTTGAAAGGGGTTTATTATTACCAAAACACAGGTTGCATTGACTCAGGGAAAAAAATTTAAAATTTTAGATTGATTCAATCAAAGCGGCGGTTAAATCAAACTGAAATTTTGTTTGGAGAAAAAATAACTAAACATTTAGTTTGAAACAAATTATTTTGTGGGTTATTTCATTTTCCGTCATCTGGCCAGCACAGCAAGCGCAGCAAAACGAAAAAAAAATATAAATTTGAGTTTGAAATTTTTATTTGCTAGTTCGATTTTTCATCGAAATAATGGGTAAACCGGTTAAAAGATAATTAAAAAGTACTACTTCCAGTTAATAGATTGAACACAGAGTGAAACCAAAAAACAACTTCCAGCTGACAGATTCCCAGTTGGATTCGCAGCGAAGGCGGTGGCAGCATCAGTGGCGAATGTGTGAATGTGAACGAATCGCGACCCCCAGAAGTCCGAAGAATCAGCAACATAATATTTTTGGTGCTGTCCACCAGGAACGGCGTTGGAAAAATACATGTTCGAAAGAACCAGCTGGCACAACCTTTGCACTTAATTTCGATCGTTGGCAAGGGCTTTGAATGAGCGAAAAATGGAAGTTGGTAAGTAACTACCAATGCTGTCAAGGCTGTTGTGCATGTTTGTGTTGCGGTATTCTGGACCTGCATAGATTGTTCGCGTGCCTTTCATGCCGCCTGCGTGGGAGTAGCTGTCCAGCGCAACTCTCTGAGAAAAAAGGATAAAAAAATTGATGTTATGTCTTATGTGCTGCCGTGCTGCAGATCCTACCAAACCCTTATAACACTTAATTTCGAAGTTCAATTGCTGACAAAGCAACAGGCTGAACTAGCCGAAAAAATGGAAAGCAACACGTAGGTTACCCATCGCGCGACGAAGCAAATTAATGCTACTGTTTTAAATGAGGGAATCTGCCGCCTTGAGGGTAGGCTCAACGAAATACGAAAAGAGCTGACGGTGATCAAAAGCAGCGGATCTGCTGGCATTAAAAATCACATAACATCGCTTTGTGATATTGCCATGAAAAAATCTAAAGAAAATTTATCTTCGTGAAATCAATGACGTCAGTTTTAACCAATGACCTGAAATCTTTAAATGAATGAATTAAAAAAAATAGCAGCACAACCGAATTTATAGCTTCTGGTAATGTTATGTTCAAAAATCCGATGTTTGGAACAGACATAATGGAAGAGCTGAAATCTTTATCAGCCAACGTAAATACAATTGAGTCGAAGATTATTTCCCACTCACCGGACTCTACAGACTCGCTCGAAAGATAAGCTCAACTATGCCAATAATGCCAATAATATTCAACCGGTTCAGTCAGGCTGGCGCCTTCTTGGAACGAGAAAAGTATGGAAAGCTGACTGGACCGATTATGACAAACGCGAATTTCATCGCTTAAAACAACAAAAACAAGCCGAAAATGCAAGAAGGCGAAAAAAGCAATCGCGTAACAACTACAGCAACAACACTCATTACAATAGAAGTCAAACCAATGGGCCCAGCAATATTCAAGACAATCGCCATCAATACTCAAGACATCCGCAAGACAACTACCAGTACACCAATAATTTCTGCAACAACGACGGAGCTCTTAATATCAAGAAGGATCACATCGGTGACAGCTTACTACCACCGGACAGAATACTTCTTGTGGCAGCGAAGGAAAGATTTTCCAAACCACCGGGATGCTCCTCATTCGATACACCGACTACCCACCGGCCAATACAGTTCCAGAGAGGGGAAATCCTGAACCCCTACCCGGCTCATGACGAAGTTACACGATCTTCTCCTGGCAGAAAACCAAACTGGACGTCCCCTGGTTGCTCTTCAAATTCTGCTACATCATGTGAAACGTGCCAGTGCCATGCTCATCATTCGTGTTTTCGACGCAACTGACGAATTTCTCAGAGGAAGGATATAAAGATGCGGATAATCAGCCCGGCGATCACAGCATTTTTTTAAACAGTACAAATTCCGGACAGGTGAATATTAGTCAAAGTCCATTAAGCTCTTCACCCCACCCTCATTCCACGAATGAAATCACGGTACATTGTCAAAATTTTAATCGGATGAAAAGCGCTGCTAAGATCAGCGAAATTCAAAATAAACTTCTTAGTTGTTCTTATACCGTGATTCTAGTAAATGAAACTAGTTGGGATGAGAGTGTAAGAAGTGAAGAGGTTTTTGGTAATAATTATAATGTATAGGGATATGTAATAGGCATGACCGTAATTATCAATGGTCAGAAAAAAAGTCAGGAGGTGGAGTTTTAGTTGCAATTTCAACTGAATTCAATTCCGAAATAATTACTACATCAAAATTGAAAGAATTTGAGAATGTATGGGCAAAAGTGCAGGTGAGAGATGAAACTCATGTGTTTGTTTCGGTGTACTTTCCTTCAAGCAATGCCCGTAAGGAAATAACGTTTGCATTAAAAAAATAGACTTTTTTCGGATGGTGATAAAAAAAGCTAAGACAGATAACTAGAAAATAAGAAGAATGATTAGTAATTTCCATTTAATTCCAACTACTTTTATTGCTTATCTTGACAGATACGCGTATTTCGTCTACAATGTGCAGACTTCTTCAGTGTCGTGTACTAATACTCGACTGAAAGAAAACCTTCGCCACCTGCCGTATTTATCGTATTTTATAAATACAAACACTTGTACCTACAGCTAACATTGTTGTACCTAACCTATCCTGAGTCCAAAACAAATATTATGGTTGATATCTACCTCGCCTTTTCCTTATACCTAACCTGATTATTCCGTGCGTCGGCTTTGATGTCGTTTAGACAGATACTTGCTTCTGATAAATTTCCCATGGAAGGTAATTATTTAAGCTTACTTGCAAAAAAATTCTTCGCCCTTGCGAGCGGCCTTCCGGCAGTTAACCGGAACATTCGCTATGGCGGACGAAAACATACGTGTAGGCATGTTTTTGACTTCTTTCTTCAGGTTGGCCCAGAAATTCTCGATGGGATGCAGCTGGGGAACGTTGGGCGGGTTCACCGACTTAGGTACCACATCGATATTTAGCCGCTCCATCTCCTCCAACGATCGTACCCTGCCAGTCGTTGCCATCCAAGGTGAGATAGGTCTCGTCGTCCATCACCACCGCCACGTCGCGATTCACCGGGAAAATCGGAACCGGGCTTTCTTTCGATGCTCTGATTGTTTTCTAATAGTGCCAAGATTTTGTAGATGCCGGAACGGGCGTATCCGGCGTCCACAAAGTGCAGCACGATCTCCGTTTTCGACGCGGCGGGGTGCCGTTCTTTGAACGCGCACACTTCTGAACGGAGTTGCTTCACTGTTTTTGCCATCACGGTTAGAGTTCGACTGATAGAGCTGTCAAATTTTGTCTGCTGACTCATGGGTTACTATGATTGATGCTGCATGGGTAGTTTTGTCAGTGCGGGTGAAGGTAAACCCATGAAAAATCGGCAATTTTTGTCCTTTTTTTTAATGCAAACGTAATACGATAAGTTTTTTACTAATGCCGAAGAAATTGTGTCTTGTTTACCCCCTGAAGTAAAAGTACATATATATGGTGACTTTAACCAACGCAATGTTGATTTTATTGCTGACGTTGATAATGAAAGCATCCTACTTCCAATAATTGGGGAAAATGTGACGCTTAATTTCATATTTGACAAAATTGCTGATTTAGGACTTCATCAAATAAACCATGTGAAAAATCAACAGAATTGTTATTTAGACTTTCTGTTTACAAATATTTTCGATGACTTCTGTGTTAGTGAATCATTGACTCCAATATGGAGAAATGAAGTATTTCACACAACAATTGAGTATTCTCTTTTTGTACAAGAAAATGAGACGCTTGATTGCGGACTCGAGGAAGTTCTTGACTATAAATCAGCTAATTATGCTTACATAAGAAGCAAACTAAACTTAATTGATTTGCAAACAGTATTTAGGAATGAAGATAATGTTGAAAGTGCAACTGAAGTGTTCTACACTAAGTTGTTTGCAATTATCTAGGAAGAAGTACCAGTTAAGAAACGTAGACGAAGAGTGCTTTTAAAGGATCCAGTTTGATTCAATTACCAAGTTAAAAAAAATTTAAAAACCGTATGCAAAAAGCGCATAAAATTTGCAAAAAAACATAACAGTTCCGTTAATTTAGAAAGCTATTTGAATATTTGTGATGAACTTAATTGGGCTATGAATATTGCATTTGAGGAGGTTAATTCAAAAATTGAACTTTTTTAATTACGTGAATACCAAATTAAAATCAGACAATCTTCCATCCCGTATGTATTATGACAATAGTGAAAGTAATAAAACAGAAGAAGTATGCAATTAATTTGCCAATTTTTTTCAAGAAACGTATACAACATACCCAGAAGCAGATCGTGATCGACAATACTTTGGGTTGTATCCTGAATATTCCAGTGACATAACCGTGAATCAAATCTATGTGCATGAAATCTTGGAAGTATTAAAACATTTAGATGCATCTAAAGGCTCGGGACCTGTTTATGAAGAATATAGCTGCTGAGCTTACTTCTCTATTGTTTTGGCTTTTTAATATGTCACTGGAATCCGGAGACTTTCCAAAATTATGGAAGAGCTCATTTCTAGTGCCTATTTTTAAGTCTGGTAACAAATCTGATATTCGTAATTATCGGGGTAAAGCCCTGATCTCTTGCATTCCAAAACTTTTTGAGGCAATTGTGAATGAAAAATTATTTAACCAAATCAAAAATAGAATAACTACTAATCAGCATGGATTTTTTAAACGTCGTTCGACAACCACAAATTTACTAGAATTCGTTAATTATTCTCTGGAAGCATTGGATAACGGAAACCATGTAGAGTACACAGATTTTAGTAAAGCTGACCGTGTTGATATACCTATGCTTATATTTTAAATTCCAAAAAAGGGAATTCAGCCCAAACTCCTCAAATGGCTTTATTCACACCTAACCAACCGTGATCAAGTTGTAAGATTTAAAGGAAGCCAATCAACACCTATTCATGCCACTTCGAGAGTCCCACAAGGCTCTCATCTAGGACCACTTTTATTCATTCTATTCGTAAATGACTTATCTTTTATTCTTAAGAAATTAAATTTCTTTAATTACGCTGACGACATGAAACTTTATTTAGAAAATGCAGCGGACATCAACGCGTTTAAGAATGAGATATTGTTGTTCCATACTTGGTGTAACAAAAGTCTGCTACAACTGAATGTAAAAAAAATGTTACTTAATTACCTTCAGTCGAAAACGAAACATACCTAATATACAAATAACTTTAGGCAATCAGAATGTAGAGAAGTGTGATAGAGTTAGGGATTTAGGTGTTTTCTTATACTCTAAACTTACCCCTAGTAGCACACTTGTTGCCATTCGGTTGATTTATTTTGATCGAACTACTTGGGACGTTCATTGATCATTATAACACAATTATAAACAGAGCTAAAAACATGCTAAGATTTATTGAACGTTTGTGCTATAACTTTCACGACCCGTATACGATAAAAACATTATACATTGCTTACGTCAGATCAATACTAGAATATTGTAGCATAGTTGGGTCTCCATTCACAATAACACATGAAGAAAGAATAGAGTCAGTACAAAAGCAATTTTTGTTAGGCTAGGATGGACTGTATTTCCTTTACCATCTTATAAGGCTCGATGTACCTATGCTTATCAATATTCGAACATTTAAAGAGCGTCGTGAATTTGCTATGGCGTCATTTATAAATTATATAGTCTCACACAGAATTGATTCAATTATCAAAATTAAACTTTTATTTACCAACAAGGCATTTAAGACATGGACTGCAACAAATTATCATCGCACGAACTTTGCAAAATATGGACCGATTAACCAAATGATGGCTAATTACAATAAACATTGCAATAGTATAGATTTCACAATGTCGAAAGAAAAACTAAAACAATACTTCCGCGCGTAATAGGTTTAAGTTAAGTAAAGTACTTATTGTAATTAAAATGGTCTACAACTGATTGACGACGACAAATAAATAAATAAATAAATGTTTCTATATTGCGTTATCTTAACATAAATATTGCTCGAATATGTTAAGAAATAACTATGGTTTTTTGTTTTATAGATGAAGATTACATATTTGATGACAAAACCGCCTTGGAGGATCTTTGTATTGATTCCCTTGACGGTGGTATGGTCGTTCGTTCAGATGACCTTGCAGAATATTCAGCTGGCGAGGAAGTATTTGAAGAGGAAACAGTTTATGTCAAATCGGACGTGAGTTACAAAAACAACTAACCGCAAATAAACTTCATATAAGTTGTTAGCATTTTTAGGAATGCTATGAATATGAAATTCCTAAAACGATTATATCCAGTCCAAACATAACGGTTAAACTTGTAGTCAACAACAAACTTATGGTCTCGACAGTGCAGAACCTCGTACCAAATATTATTCGAGCCACCAATGCCGCTGGTAAGGTTGTCCTAATACAGAAACAGCCCGAGCAGAACACAAAAGCATATCAATACCTAATTTTGATCTTGATAACTGGCCTTGGTATTAAAGAGCTCAGATTAAGAGGTAAAATACCTAAGCAAAATACCTAAGAATTGCAAGCAAAATGTCTCTAGAATAGCTAAACTTGATATTCCGGATACCTGGGTAAGTATCTGGTCACCTTAGAGGTATTATTTTGGTATTGTCTTACCTCAATTCGATATTCGCATGACATTGTGGGAACAATTTGATGGTATTATCCTCAGGTATTTTACCTCTTAATCTGAGCTCATAAATACCAAGGCCAGTTATCAAGTTATTCGCTTCTGCTCGGGAGTCTTATTTTGTGGCCCCAGTAAAGCTGCTTAGGTTTAGCGAAAGAGATGTTGACTGGAGACTTCGTTTTTGTTATGTTTAATTGATTAAATGATCTCTTTTATGTTAAATGTTAAATGTTGCAATAAACAAATTTTTACTTAAAAACAACCTGCAAATATTTGTCATTTGCATTTATAGATTTCTCTTAGACTGAGAGAAGTCTATAAATGTAAATGTGCACTTTTCTAAGGTTTGTTGGCAGTTGATCAAAATACATATTCTTTAAATTACAGAAAAACTGTAGGTGATTGTAAACGGAAATGTTTGTTGTTTCAACCGTTTTCGTTTGTTTGTTTCAAACAGCAATTCAGCTTAAATCATACTAAAATATGTTTGAAACAAACCATAAGCGTTGGTAGAATCAACCAACAGATCTGTTTGTTTTCGTTGCTGTCATAATGAAACAACAAACATAATGGTAATTTCAAACGACTGTCAGTTGTACTTAACTGCTTGAATCCCGAAATAATTACTCAAAATTGTTTTAACCACCGAAGGTAGTCAAATCAAACTAATATGATGTATGTGCCAAATTCAACATGAAATTCCGGTTAGATGAAACTAGAATATGTTTGCGTTTATCAATCTTTTTTCTCAGTGTAAATATTCCTTTTAACACAGGATAAGCCAGAAGCCTGAATTTAAAGAATAGATGGTTGCACAATTATCTAGTTTGAAGAACCTGGTATATCAGGCCCTAGTATCTTGGAAAACGATTGCTATCTTTCCTGAACCAGTATTCCCATAGCATCCTTATGTGGCCTGATTTGACAGCTTTTCACTACTAAATATGACTAAAAACTGGTACATATTCATTCCGTATCGAGCCCTTAGCCGAACTAGGTGCACCGTGTCTCATCAAGTCAATCGTTTGAAGTATTTGTTTTCTTCAAGCATGTTTTTTTATACCGAGCACTAAGACGCAGTGCAAAGTGAGAAAATATTATTTGATCGAAACGGAAATTTGCCATTTAGACCTTATTCTATCTGGTAGAGTTCATCAGCAATCGTTGTCACTAGTTCTTTTTAAATTATTTTCATCTTTGTAGGATGTATTTTATATGCATTCCAAAACTTTTTGAGGCAATTGTGAATGAAAAATTATTTAACGAAATCAAAAATAGAATAACTACTAATCAGCATGGATTTTTTAAACGTCGTTCGACAACCACAAATTTACTAGAATTCGTTAATTATTCTCTGGAAGCATTGGATAACGGAAACCATGTAGAGTACACAGATTTTAGTAAAGCTGACCGTGTTGATATACCTATGCTTATATTTTAAATTCCAAAAAAGGGAATTCAGCCCAAACTCCTCAAATGGCTTTATTCACACCTAACCAACCGTGATCAAGTTGTAAGATTTAAAGGAAGCCAATCAACACCTATTCATGCCACTTCGAGAGTCCCACAAGGCTCTCATCTAGGACCACTTTTATTCATTCTATTCGTAAATGACTTATCTTTTATTCTTAAGAAATTAAATTTCTTTAATTACGCTGACGACATGAAACTTTATTTAGAAAATGCAGCGGACATCAACGCGTTTAAGAATGAGATATTGTTGTTCCATACTTGGTGTAACAAAAGTCTGCTACAACTGAATGTAAAAAAAATGTTACTTAATTACCTTCAGTCGAAAACGAAACATACCTAATATACAAATAACTTTAGGCAATCAGAATGTAGAGAAGTGTGATAGAGTTAGGGATTTAGGTGTTTTCTTATACTCTAAACTTACCCCTAGTAGCACACTTGTTGCCATTCGGTTGATTTATTTTGATCGAACTACTTGGGACGTTCATTGATCATTATAACACAATTATAAACAGAGCTAAAAACATGCTAAGATTTATTGAACGTTTGTGCTATAACTTTCATGACCCGTATACGATAAAAACATTATACATTGCTTACGTCAGATCAATACTAGAATATTGTAGCATAGTTGGGTCTCCATTCACAATAACACATGAAGAAAGAATAGAGTCAGTACAAAAGCAATTTTTGTTAGGCTAGGATGGACTGTATTTCCTTTACCATCTTATAAGGCTCGATGTACCTATGCTTATCAATATTCGAACATTTAAAGAGCGTCGTGAATTTGCTATGGCGTCATTTATAAATTATATAGTCTCACACAGAATTGATTCAATTATCAAAATTAAACTTTTATTTACCAACAAGGCATTTAAGACATGGACTGCAACAAATTATCATCGCACGAACTTTGCAAAATATGGACCGATTAACCAAATGATGGCTAATTACAATAAACATTGCAATAGTATAGATTTCACAATGTCGAAAGAAAAACTAAAACAATACTTCCGCGCGTAATAAGTTTAAGTTAAGTAAAGTACTTATTGTAATTAAAATGGTCTACAACTGATTGACGACGACAAATAAATAAATAAATGTTTCTATATTGCGTTATCTTAACATAAATATTGCTCGAATATGTTAAGAAATAACTATAGTTTTTTGTTTTATAGATGAAGATTACATATTTGATGACAAAACCGCCTTGGAGGATCTTTGTATTGATTCCCTTGACGGTGGTATGGTCGTTCGTTCAGATGACCTTGCAGAATATTCAGCTGGCGAGGAAGTATTTGAAGAGGAAACAGTTTATGTTAAATCGGACGTGAGTTACAAAAACAACTAACCGCTAATAAACTTCATATAAGTTGTTAGCATTTTTAGGAATGCTATGAATATGAAATTCCTAAAACTATTATATCCAGTCCAAACATAACGGTTAAACTTGTAGTCAACAACAAACTTATGGTCTCGACAGTGCAGAACCTCGTACCAAATATTATTCGAGCCACCAATGCCGCTGGTAAGGTTGTCCTAATACAGAAACAGCCCGAGCAGAACACAAAAGCATATCAATACCTAATTTTGATCTTGATAACTGGCCTTGGTATTAAAGAGCTCAGATTAAGAGGTAAAATACCTAAGCAAAATACCTAAGAATTGCAAGCAAAATGTCTCTAGAATAGCTAAACTTGATATTCCGGATACCTGGGTAAGTATCTGGTCACCTTAGAGGTATTATTTTGGTATTGTCTTACCTCAATTCGATATTCGCATGACATTGTGGGAACAATTTGATGGTATTATCCTCAGGTATTTTACCTCTTAATCTGAGCTCATAAATACCAAGGCCAGTTATCAAGTTATTCGCTTCTGCTCGGGAGTCTTATTTTGTGGCCCCAGTAAAGCTGCTTAGGTTTAGCGAAAGAGATGTTTTGAACTTTTTACCTCGTGATATGGAGACTTCGTTTTTGTTATGTTTAATTGATTAAATGCTCTCTTTTATGTTAAATGTTAAATGTTGCAATAAACCAATTTTTACTTAAAAACAACCTGCAAATATTTGTCATTTGCATTTATAGATTTCTCTTAGACTGAGAGAAGTCTATAAATGTAAATGTGCACTTTTCTAAGGTTTGTTGGCAGTTGATCAAAATACATATTCTTTAAATTACAGAAAAACTGTAGGTGATTGTGAACGGAAATGTTTGTTGTTTCAACCGTTTTCGTTTGTTTGTTTCAAACAGCAATTCAGCTTAAATCATACTAAAATATGTTTGAAACAAACCATAAGCGTTGGTAGAATCAACCAACAGATCTGTTTGTTTTCGTTGCTGTCATAATGAAACAACAAACATAATGGTAATTTCAAACGACTGTCAGTTGAACTTAACTGTTTGAATCCCGAAATAATTACTCAAAATTGTTTTAACCACCGAAGGTAGTCAAATCAAACTAATATGATGTATGTGCCAAATTCAACATGAAATTCCGGTTAGATGAAACTAGAATATGTTTGCGTTTATCAATCTTTTTTCTCAGTGTAAATATTCCTTTTAACACAGGATAAGCCAGAAGCCTGAATTTAAAGAATAGATGGTTGCACAATTATCTAGTTTGAAGAACCTGGTATATCAGGCCCTAGTATCTTGGAAAACGATTGCTATCTTTCCTGAACCAGTATTCCCATAGCATCCTTATGTGGCCTGATTTGACAGCTTTTCACTACTAAATATGACTAAAAACTGGTACATATTCATTCCGTATCGAGCCCTTAGCCGAACTAGGTGCACCGTGTCTCGTCAAGTCAATCGTTTGAAGTATTTGTTTTCTTCAAGCATGTTTTTTTATACCGAGCACTAAGACGCAGTGCAAAGTGAGAAAATATTATTTGATCGAAACGGAAATTTGCCATTTAGACCTTATTCTATCTGGTAGAGTTCATCAGCAATCGTTTTTTATTTTTTTTTTTTTTTTTATTTTTTTTTTTTTTATTTTATATATTATATAAAAATTATTTATTAATTTTTTAATTATTTTTTTTTTTGGTGATTTTTTTTGTAGTTTTTTGTTTTTGTGTGCATAATTTTGACCTTTACTGAGGCCAAAGCTCCACGAATTAAGTATACCCATCTGTTCTCCAAGTGACCATGGGTTGTCTTTCTTTCGGCACCAAAGATAACCCAAGCAACACACAAGTTTTATAACAGTTGAAAATACTTTTATATGACTATATTTGGTTATAAAGAAGCTTACTCAACATAAAATCATGAAGATGTGTTACTCGGGAAACCATTGGAAACTCTCAACATTTTAAGAGAACTACTACGTAAATATCCTAATTTCTCGATACATACAGAGAGATTTAATAGACTGCGTAAAAAAGCGCTGAATTTTGAAATAGCAAAAACGATTGCTGACTACGAAGTTTTCATTATCGAATATTATATCTACCTTCCCTCGCACGATGTGGAGATAGATGGCATGTGAGTCTGACTATCGAGGACTTGAAATGACTTTCTGGTTGTTATTAGAACTATAAACTCGCTCTTGTGCTTGTATATATACTGGATGTACATCAACAATATTCAGCATCGTTGCAATACAAAAACATAGTTAATAATCTTTCGGATTTGTGTTGGATTCACCGATTCAGTTCTCCCTAACTATGAAAAATTAAATGGAACTTTTTTCCCGGTGTGCTTGTAAATACAAAGGGTATAAAATTCCACTAATTGTAAAAGGCAGGTACGCTATACCAAACATTGCTGCAAACAATTTTGTTGCACAAGTATGGTGAAAACTCCACTGAGGATTCTTGCACTTTTTACCCTTTACAGGAGTGACTAAGGTACAAAATACAATCATATAAAGTGCAGCGTTCCAGCACTGGACGCTCCAGGCAAACTTATTCAGAAACGCTATTGTTTGCAACAGCCGTTCACGTTGAAAACCAATTCTCGATTTTGTCAGCTGAAGAATCGGACTCTGACTCATCTGATAAGGGATATTATACGGTGGTAAACGCACCCGGATCCTCAAAAAGAACCCGTTTTTCTTCAAGAATGCGCCGTAACTCACTTCCACACGATTGCAAAATTTGGAGGCTAATGATGTATGATGTATGATATGTACGACCACCCATTGTAGCACGGAAACTAAGTCCGACAGCAATGGGCTCTCCTCTCTGTTACACTTGATCAAGCTTTAATAACCACTGATTATCCTAATTATGCCATTGTATGAAGGGCCAAAACGGGTTGGGTGGATCGGCAGGCAACATCACTTACGTTTCCATAGGGATAAAAGAATCTCCTTCCAACAACAAGATTGAACAATTGGTCTTAAGAGCGAGCTATCTTACATGAGGATGCCCCAATGGGCGGTAAGAAGAGCCCACCCTCTAATCACAAACTGTTAGTAATGGGGAGTTGGCATTCCCACTCTCCCCATCAAGAGTGCTTCAATCGGGTGCCCATGAAATATTGATATAATGGTGTATAGGGTAGGGAACGGCTTAATCAGGGGTCACTATTTTAATGAGTTGTTAGGAAATAGGTCTATAACTCCTACATTTTCCAAATTATTTCAGTTTTAATGATACGATCATAAGCTTTATCTATTGGGTCAATGATTCGATGTATGAATCATGATTGATTACCAATTTATTACTGTCTTTTTGAAGATTTAAAATACATCATCTAGAAAACCATCGGTTTCCTATCTGCTGAAGAAGTTCGCTTAAATTTTGCCTTTGCGCATTTTGCATTCGATCGCGTGTACCCGGAGAACATGTCTTCATCAGCTCTCTCTCACATTTAGGCTCGTTGCCAGAATGTGATGTTGATAATTGAGTTTGAATTTATTTCATATTTAGATGATCTGAAATCGCTATTTATTTCATGTTTCTTCCAGTCATTGGAGGTTGATCTATGCTTATGATTATATTGTCCATCATCTGTCACTATCATTTGCAATAAAAAATATGTTTCGGAGCTGTCCAATAGTACCCAACGATAAATAATGCTTCGCTGTTGAGCGGCAGCTATGGCATCACTGTTGCTTTTGAGAGAGCCAATGTTTCCTCTCTTCTTTGTTAACCATGGATATAGCGCACCGGTAATGTAACGTGAAGCCTGCTATCTCTTGCATATGTTTGTTTTTAAACGAAGCAGCCCGTTTGTCATCACAGTCGCTTTGGCTGACATTTGCGTGAGAGTAAATGAAATAAGAAATACACATTGCCAATCTAAAGATCAATGACAAACTAAAAGTTTGTTCGTGTAGGTCTGTCTCATAACCTGTTAGTAGACGAGTTTGTGATCGTAGCAATCGACATGTTTTGGTTGATTGTTTTCGAGAGCGGATGGGTAAAACGAAGGAGTGGGTTGAGGAAATTGACGTTTGCAGCCAATCGTGAACTGGCCTATTTAATTTCGCCATCGCACACATGCACAGAATCGCACTCATACAATATTGTTAGTTTATGTAAGATTGAGGAGCTGAAGAAAAAATTTTTTTAATCGGAAAGCAATCCGCATGCGTTTAAGAAGTCCCTGCAATTGGGAACTTTATTCCATGGCTATGAAATTTTCTGAGCCTTATGCTCGTTGCTGAAGGTATGTTCCGATAGACCAGACGTAAGCAGATGGATTAATGTCCGAATATTGGCAGTTCTAACTATAGGTTACATACAGCTTCATCAAATGTCTCAGGTGCTGACTAAACTGCTTAAAACCCGTCCCGTACCCTATAAAAAAAAAAAAAAAAAAACATACCGCCCCAGAGGAGAAAGAAAACCTGGGTGGCCCCCCCCCCCCCCCCCCCCCCCCCCCCCCCCCCCCCCCCCCCCCCCAAAAAAAAACCCCCCCCAGTTTCTCTGGTGTCCCCTACCCTCTTCCCCCTCATTTCACCACATAAGGAGGTGCGTGCCGAACGTCTGTCCACCAAAGGAGGTTATTATCATATGCCTATAATTACTATTTTAATTATTTCATCATTCTATTTTACTTGTAACCATGTTAAAATAACAGGATGAGGAATTCCAACTATGACATATTTTAATTAAATATTCTTGTATATTTCATTGCTCTATTACATACTACATATAATACATATTATGAAATATTATTTACATTATATATAATAAATACTGGGTTGGGAGGGAATCATTCAAGCTGAAAATGGACGATGGTTTGATTGACTTCCTGAGTCTAGGAGGGAATGAGCAGTGTCATTTTCTTTATCCTACCGATTCGATTATGATGCTGTCTATTCTACTCCAAAAGTTTCAGTAAGGGTAACGCACCCTTCTCAACAAGCCATCCTGTAGAAAGCTGAATAAGTATTGCGAATAGGGTTATTTGATTTGTTGGATCGTATAATTGTAAGGAGATTCTTAATTTCCCATGGATTTCGCATGAGTGTCTCTGCTTTCTCTCCGGTTTTGGCCCTTTCATTAGCGATATTGTGAATTCAAATCGGTGGCTCAATTTAACCTTGCTTTTAAGTGGAGCTGCATCCAAGCCAAGCGCTAGAAGGGGTGGTGGCTACCATACATACATACATACATACATACATACATACATGAAAAATACTATAAGCATTAGTATCTATTATACATGATCTTCATTCGGTTGATCCTGAAATGCAAGAAATGTTGTTAAGTTTTTAAGTGTAGAGTTCTAGAGTGTAGTGTAGAGCAGCAAATCACCAATATCTTGATTTGAGGTATCCTGAAAAAGTTTGTTAAATCTATTTAAATTTTCCAAAACTAACATTTATACATTATAATTTACTGTTGCCATGGTCCCTATTTGCTGCTGGATGCTGATTTTATAACAGCAATCCGCTCTTATTTTTGCTGGTCTAATAGTTATTGCTCCTGAGTATGGAAAACAGGGAAGATTTAATTGAAAGGGAGTTTGAGACAAATGGACATAAAAAACAAAAAGTAATGTTTAAATCATCTTTAGAGAAAAATCAATAAAATAATATTATCAAATATAATGATATTGTGAGTTATTATAAGGTATTGACAAAGATTGAACTGAAAAATCAGACACTAGCCAAATGGCACACAGCGCTGCATGAATCTGATCAGCTCAGAATTGGTAAAATGTCCATTTGCAAACCGGAAATGAAAAATACATTCAGTAATAAGTGCAAAAGCTTACCACAGATTCCGTTGCAGCTTCTTGTATTTCAGGCACTAGTTACTTTTAAATCATAAGGGGAGAAGAAAGGATCAAAATGATAATTGGACATATAAGACACAATAATTAAAAGTATGTATAACCTATTAGGTAAACATTATTATATTAATTTTATATTAATATATAAATCACGAAAACATAAGTTATGATAAAAATCGTAATGATGATGATAAAGAGGAATGGTCATGGTAATGAATAAACAATGGCTTATAAGATAATATATATAGAGAAAGGATATTATAATATGAACTGAAAATTACATGTGTGCCGACTGCTGTTTTGTTGCAATTGTAGACAAACTTGCGCATCCATTATAAACCAGAAAATTTAGACAATGTATGACAGCAATGAGAAAAAAATGAATTATAAATTTTAAATCATTTTACCATACCTCATGACCTGGGAGACCTTAAATACATCATGCAAAAGACAGTACATCCCAAATTTCGATAACCTGAAACCAATTTATCTGCAATAATATACTATCATATTATTTCCCGTAATGTCCATCCATGTTATTAGGATGGATCTAAAGCGAGCATGATCTCAAAATCCTAATGTGAATAGTAAAATTGTCAATGTGACCTCCAGACTCACGATCCTCTGTAGCAGGTGGAAAAACTACTTGATGTGATATTTCCACAATGGAACTGACTCTTAGCATCGGGTCTTGACCAAGAATCCCTACTGAGTCCTTGGGGCACGACAAGCCGTCCAACTCAGCGAAAGGGGATTTCAAAATTTGCATACTAATGGGGATAAAATAACAAAACCAAATTCCAAATCCTGGCTGCAGCAAAAGCTTCCCGTCATTACACAAATTAAAAAAAAAGCTTCTTCCAAAACTTCTCAGAAAGGATCCATGTCCTATCGAGGATTGATGGATTGTTCGGACACTTTGGCATTTATTTTAGACATGTTCAATATACAAGACCCTCTTAGCAGCTTAATTTCTGCATTGCTTCCGACATTGGAATCATACCTGATTGACTATTGATTGAAATCATAGCTTGTCAAGTAACTTCAAAGCATAAACCTCATTCAAATGAAGCAATATTTACGAGCACATTAAAAATAGGCAACATACATTACTATACTTTTAAGTTTATTTATTTGGAACGATCAATCGTGTTACCTTGACGGTTTATTTCCTTTTTTTGTTGAACCAACCGAACTTTTAAAAAAATTCGGTTTGTTTTGTCAAAAATAATAAATTTTAGAATAAATCAATACTTAAGAAATTAAAAGCAAAAATAACTAACAGAATGTTAATTAACAAAAAAGCACTTTCTGAATATTCAAAGTGAAATTATATCTTCAGAACACACGTATTTGTTGTTTGGGAAAATCGCACCCTTTGGAATCGTGAGATGCCATAAGTAATTAGTAACTTTACTATTCATGGTCTCTCCACCATATCCGAATTATGCTTCAATATTCAGATGACGAAGTTTTAAACTTTGTATTTCCATATACACTCGCAGCGCGCAATGAAAAGCTAAGATTCTAGGCTACAGTGTCGAACAAAACAATAAAACCCGAGTCCAGTTGTCATACAGAATGGTCATATTAGAGAAAGCTTTATTTCCCAGTGAATCAGCTTTTCAGACATGACCATTCAGTAAATCCAGTTTTGGTCGTATTTATCTGTCCATCACTGTACGTCCCATTGCTAGCACTTATTGTGAATCATGACAGTGAATGAGGAAAACTTACAATCTGAGTGGATAAGATTATAAAATGCTCTAGCAGATCCCTTCTTTCGGATGAGGCAAAAATGTGTGCATCGTGAAAAGTGAATAATTCAGCTTACCATTCTTTTTATAGAATATCACCTCCAATTTTAGCTCGTTTTTACCATCGAGACTGCTTTCGATTTGGCTTTTGTGTTCTTCTTTCGTCTCCGGGCCATAGAGAAACCGACAAGCACAACCTGAGTTTAGAGAAGAAGAAGAAAAAACAGATAAAGAGTTTCATTACATTACGTAATATATCTATAACCAATACCGGAAACGATTATTCATTATCTACGTGACTCCAAAAGGAAGGTTTTTTTTTCACATCCACACCCTATGAAAGAAACATGTAATATTCTGCCTTATCTAGTACACATACGAGAATATGGAATGCAAGATCTGGCATAAATTCATGGAATATTTTATGTAAATTTAAATCTGATGTCCCCTAAATCAGTTCTGAAAGATTCCAAACAATTTCGTTGTTTACGTTTGCAATTGAACGAGAGGATATTTCATGAGCTCGCTATTCATAACTACAGGTTAGATAAACAAATATAAAAAAACATGCAGCAACTCCTCGGATAAAGAAAGTGGGAGGTATTTAAACCGGGTTCTCCCGTTGTTCAGCGTGTTAATGCGCAGCTTCCAAGCAAAGACGTGGAAGTGGTAGGTTTCTTTTTCCCGTCAGGTCTAAGAATTTATCGAAAAGATAATTTCTTCAACCGCTTGGGGTATAGTATGAAAATACTTGCCACACAATCATACCAATGCAAAGATACTGTCATCGAATGCTCTTGATTAATAATTGTGGAAGTACAACTAGAACATTAATTTGAGAGCCGGCAATAAGTTAATCATAACATGTATCTTGCTTTTGTATCTAAAATACTGGAGATAAATGCAATTGAACAATCATCTCAGCCAACACGATAGATTGATGTTAGTATAGTCCAAATTCAACATTAAGAATTTCGCACCATGAAGCCACATTCCGTGTTTTCACTGAAGCTAAGCTAGAGTGCATACTCGAGTGCGTCTAAATTTTATATACCGTAAAACGGAGTACCCTTGATCACTGTTATAAATATTTCTTAATGATTTAGTCTTAAAAAATCAGCTATGTACGGTAACGGGATGTAATGTTAGCCTATCACCTTCATTCGGCCTATGTGCCAAATATGTAATTAATTTAGCGATAATCAACAAAATCATGTTGCTATTAAGATAACCGGTGTAATCCGAAGCAATTGAGACAATATTAATCAACTTAAAGTTGTTCACTTCTGCGTAATTTTTGTTTTTTTGAACTTTTGGGGCATCATGATTTCACTGGTTAAGCTGAACAGATTATCTATACGATCTTCCAATGATCTAAATTGGGCTAAATTGAATCGATGAACCGAGTAATGCAGTGTGGATGTACAGAAAATAGTTACACGTTACAAACTTACTGTTCACTTAGCGAAAAAAGAATGATTTTACAAGAAAATCGTAGACCCAATGTTGAGGACATATTTTTTTGTATGTTCCCAACTATGGCCTGTTGTATCAATAACACAGTAAAAAGGCTGTTCTTGGTAATTTTTTAAGGGGAAATGCTTGAGTTTGCGGTTATTTGTATTAAAGTGGCGCATCTAAACACAAACCGAAGGAACAAAATCATTCTAGAGTGAATTATAATGTTTTCATCATTGAATGGCTGACAAATCATATCTGAACATCGCTTAAGTGTTTCGAAACAGTTTTATTTTGTTTTGTAAAATTTTGTGTTGAGTAAAGCGAATAGAGCAGGCAATAGCTTAATTCATAAAATTAGAAAAAAAAAACCGTACGAAGACCGCATTTAGTAATAAATCCATCGAATGGGACAAAGTTGCATCCACGAATAGACCCAATTTGGTGCTTATAGATCGACATTAAATCCATATCCCTTGAAAGGTTCTAACCTTATAAAAAGAGATGTGTAACTTTTCGTGATAAAAACTACCAATGTCTTATCAAACTTATCTTAGAAAGTGTATAACTAGTTTAATCTCGCTTACAGCCTAAAAAAGTTTATGATTTATAACAAAAACATTAATCGATCGTTGCCTAAAAGGCTGAGCCAAGGGACACATACCCAATGTTTAATATTTTTACATCAAGTAGGTCTAGAGTCTCTTTCAATCTGTATGTTTAATATTTTTACATCAAGTAGGGTAGAAGCGCCAGTTTTGGCCATAGCACCAGTTTTACTAGTGTTTAATTGTCAATTGTTAAACGTTTGATCAATTAGAGTATTTATTTAAAATTTTATACTACATTTTAGATATTCTCCAAAACAGTTTATTCCAAAAACTATGATTAATCAGTTTCATTCCATCACTATTGTAGAATCTAATTTTATTTCTCCTAGTTTACCACTCAATCTAGTGTTTAGGTAGTAAGCAACCAATTTTCAATTATTAATAATTTTAATTTGAAGTTCTTTATTACGCATCGGTTTACATACTGGGCATAATGTACAATTTTACAAACCATGGCTTTGAATTTTGTAAACATAAAATAAGATTTTTAACCATGTGGTTAAACATTTAAAAAAGGTGCACTATTAGTGTTCCATTTTGGCCATGCCTCTAAACAACCGCATATTTCACAGTCCTGTTTTCGTCATAGTTACACGTGTTGTTGTTTCCGTTTGAGTTGATATTTATGGTTCGTTAATAATTCATGATTTTCATCCGATAAATCACAGTATGTAACTATATTTATTCACTCTAATAACAAAATTATTAATTATTTATTAATCCCGCTAATCAGCCTTAAAAAACCATCGTTTCACCCCCAAACATTGTCGAACAAACGTACAATGAACGTGCGTTACAATCTTTTATACGGGAGATTGCCTCCAAAACGTCTTCGGTATATGCGGCCAGCAAAAAATATGGGATTCCTCGGTCCACAATCTCGCATGAGTGACAGGTGGCATAAAACCACAAAACGGGGTCCGGGAACGATACTGTCAAAGGAGGAAGAGGAAAAGATTGTTTGCTGGCTGATTGGAATGCAACAGCGAGGTTTTCCTGTGCAGCGCTCTTCGTTATTTTTCAAAGTTAAAGATTTCCTTACCAAGAACCCCCGTAATACTCCGTTCAAAAATAATTGTCCAGGTAAACCCCAGTTTGTGTTATTTAATCACAAAGTTCTGCCTCTAATCGCATTTATTTAAGGCAAGAAATGGTTTTCATCTTTCATGACACGTTATCCACATTTGTTCGGACTCCAGAAGCTGTGACTTCAGCAAGCGCTCGAGTTTCCGAGGGTGATATCAGGAAATGGTTCGAGGAAGTTTCCACGTGGATGGACCTCGAAGGAATCAAGGATATAATGTCTGATTCAAGCCGTGTTTTCAACGACGATGAAACCTCATTCTATCTGCATCCAAAGTCTCGTGAAGTCCTTGTACAGAAAGGCTCTCGAAACGCATATGAGGTGGAGCGAGCGGATGGAAAGACGTTGCTCAAGCGTTTCCATCATCATGGGGACTTGGACAAAGTGAACGTGGTTGGATGACTATTTACAACTTCAGTGAGTATATCAGGAAAAAATTCCACCCATTTGTGATGAAACATAGAATCGAGCTCCCCGTTATATTTTTTGTTGACGGTCATTCCTCTCATGTGGCTGTTGAAGTGGCAGATTTGTGTCAACAATTGGGGATAGTATTGGTAGCTCTTTACCCGAACACAACGCGTATTACACAGCCAGCAGTTGTTTCAATGTTTAAACCGTTGAAAGATCAATGGAAAAAGGGTGTTGATGATTGGCGTTTCGAGCATCCTGGTGAGATTTTCACTGTGAGACAATTCGGTCCTATATTGGAAAAGGCGGTTGGCAAAGGCTCACAAAGCATCACAAATGGCTTCCGTGTCTGCGGGTTGTATCTTTTTAACGCAGATAGCGTTGACTATTCTAAGTGTATAGCTACGACTGACTGTTCAAAAATTGTTAACACCTCCGACAGTGTGAACGTTGTATTTTCTAAAAACATAATCTACGTTGATAATCTACGTTGTTCCCAGAAACAGCAGGTTTATCAGTAGAATCCTACACTACATTGCCAGCAGCTGATCCTTCGCCACATCCACAACCCGATACAGCTCCGGTATCACAACTGAAATCTGCTACATACAACATGACTTTTAAGCTATCTTCTTACGTATCAATTCACACGGATAAAATTAAGCGCGCCATCGACTTAATGGGACCATCAACTCTGTCTAAGATTCTTGAAAGAGCAGATAAAAACACAACGCACGAGCAAAAAGTCATACGATTTTTCTACCAAGAGTTTATACAGCCTTTTGTCAACATCTACACAACACCATTAGACCACAGAGAGGAACAGGACCATGTCCTCTGAATGACTCATTCAGAAAGAGACTTATGTTTGCCCCAATCGACCACTTATATTGAAACCGAAGGATCCAACGGAACTGGTTATTCTAGCGAAACCAATCAGCAGGAACTTATTACCACTGATCAGTTCTATTATAATGACTCAACCGTTCTTGGAGAGCTCACTATTTCTACCGATGGGAACGTATCTTTCAATGGGGACTGTTCTCAGAAAGAGGTCATACGGTTACTGGAAGAATCTACTAATGATATCGAGAAAACTATGAATTGCGTGGATTCTACAATTACTGGTGAGAGAGTACAAATTGGTGGTTCACCATAATCTAAGTCGTTTTATCTTTGTAATACTCGTAGAACCGATAGTCGAGCAATCTCAACCAGAAGCACTTCAAGATGTTGTCAACAAAAGAACTGAATCTAGGAAGACCAGCATTTCTGATTTCCTCAAGTTGCCACCAGCACCTGGCAAGACTGGTAAACATCAGGGAGGTTTGCAAATGTCCACGGTCCATACAATTTTTGGAAATTTATATGGAAGATTGTTCACGCAGAGGGAGGAGGGTATCAAACATCGGACAAATCCTGTCCATATTGGCTTGATACCATGTGTAGGTCGGGTAGTATACGCCGATTCGCTGCAATGTTTTGCCCAAAGATATGAATTTCAAGAAAAGACATGTTAAAAGTTGATTCTTAATATGGTAAGGTAAATAAAAATATTTTATAAACTCCAACAGTACATTAACAGCAGCATGGCTAAAACAGGAACTCTGAGTGGCCAATATAAGAACACTATGGCCAAAATAGGAAACTAGTGAAGATATTTTAATTTTGCAAAAATACTGACCATAACGTATGTTTTCCTTAATGAGACAAAGTAATCATAAAGATTATAAGTAAAACTATCCAATTACGTCAAATGACTTGTTCAATAAATTTTTGTAGAAGTACAGTGATCAAAGTTCTTTGATTTATTTTTTACAATGGCCAAAACCGGTGCACTTACCCTAGGTCTCTTTCAATCTGTATGATTTTTTGTCATGTTGAGTATTTTCATTTATATGACGCCCTTGCGCTGAACTGGCCGGCTTGACGTGCCGCAAGGGCTCAGTAGGGATCATGACCCAAAGCTAAGAGTCAGTTCCATTGTGGTTATATCACATTTTTTAGCAGATCATAAAAATCATAAAAATGGGGCCTCATGGTGATGAGCGAACATCTCCTTCTACATCATAAAAAAGATTTTCAATCAAAGACTTTGGTTATTAATGCATTTAAAAATCTGGTTTTAATTTTTTTTTATAATTTTTGGTTTTTATTATTGGTCAATTATGAAAATATTTAATTTAATAATGTGCATTTTCGGTTTTTTTTATTAGAACTTTCTATTTCTTTGTTGCTACCAATCCATTTTTTGTTGTTTGCTGGAAATGTTGGATATTTTAATAATCTTGTTCTTTTAACTTTTTATTATTGATTTATACATGATTTTTTTGGGGGAGGTGGCTCATCGAATCGGTTATCTATAGTTCGGCGGCGCGAGTGATCGATTGAGCACAGAAAAAAACAACAAAGCTGCAGAGGTGTTCTTCGCTTTCAATAAAACGAGTATAACGTCAACGCATTGCTACCCTTTCCTTATTTGAACTCCATTCGGGTGAGACCGGTGCCGGTATTGTCTTAGTTTGGTATCACCAGTTTTTACACATTGAGGATGTATGTGAGTCCGAAGCATCATCTGTTGGTTCTCTGAGTAATTCGAACTGATTGGGCAATAACGGAGTAGCAACCTCGGGCGGTCAATCATGCTCATGCTCGTGCTTCATTTATACATGAATCTTTCTTGTATACTTCAACCAAATAGGAGAAACACGTTAGTACTAATAAAATAGTATGTCCGGTTATGCCAAGTGTCAGAATAATTGTCATAGGTCATTAGAATTTTTTTATATTTTTTTTCAAATTGCAATGACGTTACGTCTGATATCATGTTTGCTACTAATATCAGTAATCGGAGTTAAAATTCTGTAATTCTTTTAAATTTAAGAGCCTGCAATGAATCTGAAACACGAATTCCGGAGCTCGTTAAATGTCGTAATCAAGCATAACGATTAAAAGTAAAGTAAAAGTAAAGTAAAAGTAAAGTAAAAGTAAAGTAAAAGTAAAGTAAAAGTAAAGTAAAAGTAAAGTAAAAGTAAAGTAAAAGTAAAGTAAAAGTAAAGTAAAAGTAAAGTAAAAGTAAAGTAAAAGTAAAGTAAAAGTAAAGTAAAAGTAAAGTAAAAGTAAAGTAAAAGTAAAGTAAAAGTAAAGTAAAAGTAAAGTAAAAGTAAAGTAAAAGTAAAGTAAAAGTAAAGTAAAAGTAAAGTAAAAGTAAAGTAAAAGTAAAGTAAAAGTAAAGTAAAAGTAAAGTAAAAGTAAAGTAAAAGTAAAGTAAAAGTAAAGTAAAAGTAAAGTAAAAGTAAAGTAAAAGTAAAGTAAAAGTAAAGTAAAAGTAAAGTAAAAGTAAAGTAAAAGTAAAGTAAAAGTAAAGTAAAAGTAAAGTAAAAGTAAAGTAAAAGTAAAGTAAAAGTAAAGTAAAAGTAAAGTAAAAGTAAAGTAAAAGTAAAGTAAAAGTAAAGTAAAAGTAAAGTAAAAGTAAAGTAAAAGTAAAGTAAAAGTAAAGTAAAAGTAAAGTAAAAGTAAAGTAAAAGTAAAGTAAAAAGTAAAGAAAAGTAAAAAAGTAAAAGTAAAGTAAAAGTAAAGTAAAAGTAAAGTAAAAGTAAAGTAAAAGTAAAGTAAAAGTAAAGTAAAAGTAAAGTAAAAGTAAAGTAAAAGTAAAGTAAAAGTAAAGTAAAAGTAAAGTAAAAGTAAAGTAAAAGTAAAGTAAAAGTAAAGTAAAAGTAAAGTAAAAGTAAAGTAAAAGTAAAGTAAAAGTAAAGTAAAAGTAAAGTAAAAGTAAAGTAAAAGTAAAGTAAAAGTAAAGTAAAAGTAAAGTAAAAGTAAAGTAAAAGTAAAGTAAAAGTAAAGTAAAAGTAAAGTAAAAGTAAAGTAAAAGTAAAGTAAAAGTAAAGTAAAAGTAAAGTAAAAGTAAAGTAAAAGTAAAGTAAAAGTAAAGTAAAAGTAAAGTAAAAGTAAAGTAAAAGTAAAGTAAAAGTAAAGTAAAAGTAAAGTAAAAGTAAAGTAAAAGTAAAGTAAAAGTAAAGTAAAAGTAAAGTAAAAGTAAAGTAAAAGTAAAGTAAAAGTAAAGTAAAAGTAAAGTAAAAGTAAAGTAAAAGTAAAGTAAAAGTAAAGTAAAAGTAAAGTAAAAGTAAAGTAAAAGTAAAGTAAAAGTAAAGTAAAAGTAAAGTAAAAGTAAAGTAAAAGTAAAGTAAAAGTAAAGTAAAAGTAAAGTAAAAGTAAAGTAAAAGTAAAGTAAAAGTAAAGTAAAAGTAAAGTAAAAGTAAAGTAAAAGTAAAGTAAAAGTAAAGTAAAAGTAAAGTAAAAGTAAAGTAAAAGTAAAGTAAAAGTAAAGTAAAAAGTAAAGTAAAAGTAAAGTAAAAGTAAAAGTAAAAGTAAAGTAAAAGTAAAGTAAAAGTAAAGTAAAAGTAAAGTAAAAGTAAAGTAAAAGTAAAGTAAAAGTAAAGTAAAAAAAGTAAAGTAAAAGTAAAGTAAAAGTAAAGTAAAAGTAAAGTAAAAGTAAAGTAAAAGTAAAGTAAAAGTAAAGTAAAAAGTAAAGTAAAAGTAAAGTAAAAGTAAAGTAAAAGTAAAGTAAAAGTAAAGTAAAAGTAAAGTAAAAGTAAAGTAAAAGTAAAGTAAAAGTAAAGTAAAAGTAAAGTAAAAGTAAAGTAAAAGTAAAGTAAAAGTAAAGTAAAAGTAAAGTAAAAGTAAAGTAAAAGTAAAGTAAAAGTAAAGTAAAAGTAAAGTAAAAGTAAAGTAAAAGTAAAGTAAAAGTAAAGTAAAAGTAAAGTAAAAGTAAAGTAAAAGTAAAGTAAAAGTAAAGTAAAAGTAAAGTAAAGTAAAAGTAAAGTAAAGTAAAAGTAAAGTAAAAGTAAAGTAAAAGTAAAGTAAAAGTAAAGTAAAAGTAAAGTAAAAGTAAAGTAAAAGTAAAGTAAAAGTAAAGTAAAAGTAAAGTAAAAGTAAAGTAAAAGTAAAGTAAAAAAAAGTAAAGTAAAAGTAAAAGTAAAAGTAAAGTAAAAAAGTAAAGTAAAAGTAAAGTAAAAGTAAAGTAAAAGTAAAGTAAAAGTAAAGTAAAAGTAAAGTAAAAGTAAAGTAAAAGTAAAGTAAAAGTAAAGTAAAAGTAAAGTAAAAGTAAAGTAAAAGTAAAGTAAAAGTAAAGTAAAAGTAAAGTAAAAGTAAAGTAAAAGTAAAGTAAAAGTAAAGTAAAAGTAAAGTAAAAGTAAAGTAAAAGTAAAGTAAAAGTAAGATCATCTGTCAAAATGTTCGGAGTCTGATCTGAAACGTTTACGAAAAGTTGAAAATGGATAACTTATTAATACTCAATTTACTTTGATGTATCTTTGAGAATTTCAAATGCACTTATTATCGTTACATCATTTCACATCGCAAAAAGCTCGCATCTTTCGGTTTTTTTTGATATTCTATACTTTAGTCTTTCAAAACGCGAGCTTTTGCACTCTAATATTATGCTACGATAACATCTGTTATTGAATTTTTTCAAAATGCATCAAAGTAAATTGAACCTTACCCACTAGACCTATTTTTGGTCTGTTCTCAGCAAAAGAAAGTACTCGGAAGATTTAACTAAAAATACACGGACACAGACATTTTAACACGCTAAGACATTAGAGATTTACTTATCGATAGCTTACCAAATCCATTTTTTTTAATGATCACTGCCGAGAAATCGATTTTAATAGACACTTTCTCGAAAATCGATTGATCAATAACAGAGGGATTTCTGAACAAAATGAAATATTTTCTAAACTTCAAGTGTAAAAACAGTCATTCTTTTTTCGTAAAACTTGGGCAAAATTAAGTTCCTGTCTGGGGGTGACTCCGGCGTGGTGGTTATCATCCATACCTCTCACGCCATGGTCAAGAGTTCGAATCTCACCCCCGGACAAGTTACGAAAATACCCAAAAAGGTATTTGAGTGACTACGACGGGAGATGAACCAGCCTAGGGCCGAAAATCTCGATAATAAAGGAACTAAAAAAAACTAAAAAGTTCCTGTCTACCAAAAAGTCTACTGAAACTTTAGAATTTAAAAAAACCTGTGTCAAAATAAAGTAAATATTGACTAAATGAAACACGGCATAAGCTGATTTTATAGTGACTGGGTATATCCGAGTAGAGTCTGATAAATAAGACCACTAGAGAAATGTTCATGTTGATTGGAAAATTTATATGTAACTTGATATCTTGCCGAGGCAATATAAAAAAGAAAAACTAATGCAAAAGTACATACTTTATACTGGTTAAAACCCCACAAAAAAACGCGCAAGTTAATTAGCATCGTACTCGTATCAGATGTCTTGAACTATATTGGTCATATCCGCACATGTTCTACATAACCTCAGAACGAGTGTAAGTGACTCGACCAAACACAATATCAAAAATAGTCACCAGGCAAAGATCCTTCTTGAAAATTGCTCGGACCATGAAAAAATTAAAGATTATGACATCAAAAAGTTTATAAATGTATGTCAATAATATTAAAGCTTCCAAACAAAACCAAAATAGAAAAAAAGAATATTAAATTGATATCGAACACAGCACATGACACTAATAGATATTACATTACCTTTCTGCATGATTTGCGCACGTGAAAACCCTGAAAGCTCGACGAAGCCATCCGAACAATACACTATTGGGTATCCACTCACTTGAGCGTTGCCTAGAACGAAGTTGGAATCTGGAAAAAGAAAATGAAAGAAGGATACTTCAATGTAGGCATACTTTAAGGTGAGGTAAAGGTTAATTTAATCATGAAATGCAGTCAAACATCATGATGTGACTTGATAGTTCAGTTACAAATTTGTCATAAAATTATCACAGTAGAATGTTTAATAAGGACCAAAAACAAAAAAGGGCGAGGTCACCGTAGTCCAGGAAAATTATGGAAATACAAAAATCGGAAGTTTCTCCCTTATCTCTTTGCACAATCCACATTAAAACCTGAAGACTAACTACACGTCCAGAAATGAAATAGTACATGTATTTATGTTTGTATGTGTGTAAGCTTGTTGTTTTTTTTATAGTTTCTTGAGTGAAATTTGTAACTTCGGAATAATTATTGACTAACTGCGGACATAAAAGTACGAATATCTTCGAAAATTTTCCCGAAAATGTGGATACCCCCCCCCCCCCCCTCCCCCAACCCCCCCGCTCTGCGTGCCGCTAGGGCTCTGTAGGGATCACATATATAAGTTTTTCCACAGTATTTATCTACACATTTTAGCATGAAGCAACATAACAAACAACAACAATAAAATTGAGTAATTATCAGACGTTGTGTATAAAAACAAACCCAAAAGGAGAGGGTTCCTCTCCCATGTACGCATCAAAAACAGAGTGTGTACAAACTACCGCTAGAAACTATCACAAGCTATCAGTGGTACATGAGCGCGATCCAACACGTTACTTTTGCCTATTGAGGTGGCGGATTCGTCCGTGCCTTGATCTACCCCGCAGTGGGATGTTAGGCAAAGGTAACGTCCTTGGTTCGAGTACTACTTTACTCATGCCCTTTCGCTCAATTTTCAATACTTCTATTCTATTTCCAACCTACCGTACACTGACGGAACTTTAAACACTTTCTCTTCATATCTTTCATTCTAGCAAACATGACTGTCCACTCTTGGTGCCTCATGGTGATGAGCGAACATCTCCTTCTACATCAAAAAGTTTTTTTTTTTTTTTCTCTCCACCGCACGCGCCGCCGCCCCATAACAACAACGGAGAACCACCCCCAACAGACACCCCCAGCAGTTTTTTTTTTTTCTTTTATTAATAATTATTACCCCGCGTTTGGTCATCCTCGCCTTTCCAATTAAATTTTTATTTTAAAAGAAGGGAACGGCTAAATATTTTTTTTTTTGTAAATTATATTTTTTTTTTTTTTTTTTTAACAAAACAAAGAAAGAGAGGATAAATACCTTTTCACAACAACCACTTCCTTACCAAAAAAAAACAAGTGAATATAAATAAGAAAATAATAATACTAAGAAAAAAAAAAACAAACAAGCCCCCTCCCCTACTCCACAAACAAAAACACCAAAAAAAAAAAAAACTTGTTTTAAAAAAAAACAAATTATATATCTTTTCATTGAAATTTTATCTTCGTTGATCGGACTAATCTTCTCTGATGTTCAGCTTTTCCAGGTTTATTAAGATATTAATACTTAACTTATTTTTATTTTGCAATAACAATCCAGTTGATGTCAGATACATTTTGTAAATCAAGCTGAACAATGCATTACGTTCTAAGTAACAATGGGAGATTATCTTTGCGATCCTACGGCTATGTAAAAACATGTTCATGTATTTTCAACACACGGTACGGTAATATAAAGTGTTATTAAAAACAGAGAAACTATTAACGAAAGACAATGTCGACGAAGAGAATCTCTCAATGTTGTCTCTCAATGTTAATGCATTGTTCAGCTTGAAATTCATATATTATATTATATTATGTAAATTACATGTATGTAATGTATGTAATTGTTCAATAGCAATATTGTTCCCTCATCGGTACCAAGACTAAAATAATGGGCATGAGTGATAAGTTTTCCTCCGATGATTTCATTCGGATTTGAAAAGATCAAAATGAAGACATCTCGATTAATGAAGTTAAAATAATAAGATTGTATGATAATCCACGCTTCAAGTACAACAAGTTTAATACGGTAATTGAAGTTGATAAAAACACCTATAATTGTTTATTGACCAAGAAACACGTTAATATTAAATTTGATTTGTGCCGTGTTGTTCCTGAAATACAAGTTTTGAGATGTTTCAAGTGTGGAGAATTCGGACACATGAACATGGATTGTAAAAATAATGTAGCATGCTAACATCAATTGTTTTGAAATGTATTAATTGTAAAAAAACGAATAACGAACGTAAAACGAACTTGGACGTAAACCACGGCGCGTTTAGTTATGAATGTGAAATTTTCAAGCGAGTATAAGAACGAAAAAAAATAGCATGCATTCCAATGAATAGCAACCAAGTTCCAGAAGTAATGTGAGTAAATTCGATATTTTGTACTTCAATACTGCCGGGTTGTCTACAAACTACGTAGAATTGCGTCAGATTGTAGAGGAAAAACGTCCAAATTTAGTCTTATTATTTGAAACGCATACAGTTGACATGCAAGCATTTGTTTAATATAGTATTCCGGGATATAATGTGGCTGCTTGTTTATTACATTCTAGACACACTGGCGGCGTTGCTATTTATGCTAAAGAATCAGTTCAATTCAAGCTTCAATTGAACGAAGTTTATGACGGCAATTAGTTTTTAAGCATTGCAGTTGTTCGTGGCATGCAGATCGGTAATTATGGTGTACTGTATCATTCTCCCAGTTCTAGTGACCAGCGTTTTATTGAAATTTTGGAAAACTGGTATGAGATTTTTGTAGATTCTAGTAAACTAAATGTGCTTGCTGGTGATTTTAATATCAATTATTGTGACAGTAATAATTCGAAGCATTTGAAACGGTTAGCAGATTTCTTTAATTAAAAACAATTGGTTTCTGAATATACGCGTGTTTCCAGACACAGTAAAACTTTGATTGACAATGTGTACTGTAATTTTGATTCTGTTAGTGTTGTTATAAACTCTGACTTGAAAGTAACCGATCATGAAACCATTATTACTAACGTTGAAGATAATAGTAGTGGTGACAGTGATTATGTGAAATTGATGTGTTGGAAAAAGTATTCGAAACAAGCTATTTTAAGACTTGTCGAACGAAGTGTGGGTTTTCAAACAAATACCGGTTCTCTAGATCAGAAATCAGCTGTTTTGACAGACGCCTTAAAAGTATGTACCAATAAACTAGTCGAAAATAAATTTGTTTTTGTAAAGAACTCGAAATGCTGGTACAATTTGGATCGTATGCGTTTTAGACGTAAAAGAGACAAGCTGTACAAGAATTGGCGAAGAACTAATAGGCATATCTTTTTGAATAGGTACAAAGATGCGCGTAACAAATATTCGTAATTCGTTAAACAAACTCGTTGTGAATGTATTCAGAGGAAAATTGATTTGCATCAAAACGGCAAAGAGTTATGGAAAATTTTGAAATCTTTGTTAAAACCTAGTAATTGTAAACCGCGATCAATAACCTTCAATGGAACATTAGAACAGTCAGAGGACATCATAGCATGTAGATTTGATGAATATTTCGTCGATAGTATTTTGTCATTCAATCAATCCATTTATCTAGTAGATGAGCCAGACGAAATAAAACAGCCGATTAATATTAACTGTAGTTTTGAAAGTTTTCACCCAATAACGTTAGAGGATCTAAAATCTATTTGCTTTTCTTTGAACAAAACGGCTGGAGTAGATAACGTCAATGCCAGAGTAGTACAAGATTGCTTTAATGTCATCGGAAAAAACCTGCTGGACCTAATTAATGAATCGCTGCAAACTGGGCACGTGCCAAAAGTTTGGAAAGAATCTTTAGTCATTCCCATTCAAAAAGTTGCTGGAACGATTAAAGCTGAAGAGTTTCGTCCTATTAACATGTTGCACACTTTAGAAATTTTTTTGGAACAGGCCAGCTGTTAACGTATTTTAATAGTAATAATTTGATTGCGCCGGAACAATCGCGATATCGCCAAGGTCATTCTTGTGAAACAGCGTTAAATTTAGTATTAGCAAAATGGAAAGAAAATGTAGAGCGTAAAGATACGATTGTTGCTGTTTTTTTTGGATCTGAAACGCGCTTTTGAAACGATTTCTCGGCCCTTGTTGTTAGAAACAATCAAACGCTTTGGATTTTCGGGTTCTGCATACAGATGGTTTGAAAGTTATTTGTCTGACAGAACTCAACGGACAGCTTATAATGATTCTGTTTCAAGCCCTGTGGAGAACAGCCTTGGCGTACCACAAGGGAGTGTATTAAGGCCCGCGTTCGTGAGATTAAATATCTTGGCGTGATTATTGATGATAGATTAAAATTTGACTCTCACATTGATGATGTCATCAAGAAAATAGCCAAGAAGTACGGTATTCTCTGCCGATTAACAAAGGATTGAACTATTGCTAGTAAAATACAATTGTACAAATCCATCATCTCTCCACCATTTCGTTTTTAGCTAATCAAACACAAATATCGAGATTACAGCGTTTACAAAATAAGATAATGTGTTTGATCTTGAGATGCAATAGGTTCACTTCCTCCTCTTTTTTGTTAGATGCCCTACACTGGCTATCGGTGAAACAGAGAGTTGTGTATTTGACAATGGTGTTCATTTTTAAAGTAATTAACGGTTTGCTGCCTCGATATTTGTGTAATCGAATTGAAAGAGGAAGTGATATTCATAGATATAACACTAGAAACGCGGATGATGTTAGAACACCATATTTTTTTTGTACGGAGCTTCACAAAATCGGTTGTTTTTTTAAAGGTATACATGTTTTCAATTCGATGCTTATATACATCAAACGTGCAGCAACACTAACAGATTTTAAGAGACAATATATTTCACGCATCAAAGCTGCCTTTTAAACAACTACTCTGTTAACTTTTTACTCTTGACTAATTTTGTATCTTGACGATGTTATTACACCGGATATTTTTGTATAGTTTATTGTTAAATGTTTTATAATTGTCATGGGGCACAAACAAACTATACTTTTTGCCTCGATGATGATGGTGGATTTAAAGTTTTTATTTGTTATTGTAATTTAAAGTTTTATTTTTTGTGTAGTCTTCAAAAGTTTAAGCCTCGCGCGCGGTATACAGGTATAAAGGACTTTTTTTGTATTTATCAAAAAATTGTGGCCTTTGATGCTTGAGAAGATGCCATGGAATAGTAGTGGGTTGTCTGGCTGATTGTCGGGGAATTCCTTGCCAATTCTGTTGTGGTTGAAAGTAAAAGTTTGACAAGGGCCGGTCCAGGATTTTTTCGGTTTGGAAATTTTCTCGATTTCCCTGAATGGGGATATCCTAGGTCAGCCCAAAACTAAGGTGGTGGTTCCATTAGTGTTGGAACCCCCTTTGACTCTGTAGCGGGCAGGATCGGATACTGGCTTGTCTTTTGATAATGTCCTTATACGGGATTCTGTGATTTGAATTGTAATAGGATTTCCTGATCGCTGGGAATACTTGCGAACATTTGTGGTTGACATCAATAGCTTTTCACATTTATATCGCTGTAAAGCAAATGAATAGTTTTGGAAGAAGTTTACATTTGTTGATGAAATCAGTTCGTTTTTTTTGCATAACTGGGTGAATTGTTTTTAAATAAATTATCTAGAAGATAAATCGTCTAGCTCAAACCTTTGTAGGGGTAAGTGGCGGGACCATCATCATCATCATCATCATCATAATCATCATCATCATCATCATCATCATCATCATCATCATCATATCATCATCATCATCATCATCATCATCATCATCATCATCATCATCATCATCATCATCATCATCATCATCATCATCATCATCATCATCATCATCATCATCATCATCATCATCATAATGTTTCGTTGGAAGGAGATTCTTTATCTTTTCCGTGGGTTTCGTGTAAGTGCTTCTGCTTACGGGTCAACACGCCCGTTTTTGGCCCTTCATACAACGGAATAGTGAGCATTACAGGTATGTACAGTTTGATTTTGCCATTAGGAGGAACTGTACGCCATGGCAAGTCCTGCACTGGTGATGACCTTCCTATCACATCACACATCACATCACACATCACATCACACATCACATCACACATCACATCACATCATATGGACGAATCTGCATCCAGCCTGCACAAACGAACTACCACCTTTCCAAACTCGAAAGCGTGTTCGAGGAACGTTAGATTTTTGAACATGTACACGGATCAGGAATCCTTCAAAAGAGTCATTAAACCGGAAATATGACAAAAATAATTTTGCCTCCTACAAATCATCCAAGTGTTGAGTGACGAAGGTCAGATAACTTACATTCTCTCTTCAGAAGAAGAGTTAGATGCTTTTCTAGGTTTGTTCCTGTTTTCTGGAGTGATCAAATAAGTAACACGTAAATGAGGCCGTGAAGGCTTGTAAGTCTTGCTTGAAACCGTACCGTTTAACACGTACATTTGAAAAATGTATTCAGTAATTGTTGATGTTTCTGCTGTTAAATATCTCGTTTTTACACGTGTATTCGTAAAATAAATCACAAATAAAAAAACGAAAAATGTTTTACTTATTGCTATGATAAAAAAAAACAATAGTGCGATATGTTCACCCCACATACCACAAAAGTTCAATTCAATGGACGCAGTGGTGCCCCAACAAAAAAAGTTCACCCCTGATCCCATGGGGAAATTGTGCCAGAATGACCACTGCGGGGTTATATAGTCATTGGATAGTCTCATAACGTTGAAAACTAACTTTTGGGGTAATTCCGAGAATTTTGATGCCCATATTTCAGTGGTCCTATTGAGTCGCATAGCTACTTCGGACCAGTGCTACGACATCATCGTTTTCACGGAGACCTGGCTGGATTCACGCACACTCTCTTCTCAGGTATTCGGCAAAGATTACGAGGTATTTAGATGTGACAGGAATGCCGATAATAGCCATAAAGCAAAAAGTGGGGGCGTACAAGTGGCTATAAGTACAAAATTTAAAGCAAAGGCTCATGAAAACCCTTCTTGGATTCGTTTGGAACAAGTTTGGACGTCGATTAAATTGGGCGCTCGTACATTATTCCTTTGTGGACTGTACATTCCACCCGACCGCATACGCGAGCGTGACCTAATTGCAACACATTGCCAATCGGTTTTCGCAATTTTGGAAAATGCCAAAGCAACCGACGAAGTTATGGTGATAGGCGACTTTAATCTGCCTGGGATTTCATGGAAATTAACTGACAGTGGGTTTCTATTTCCCGATGCCAATCATTCTGTCATGCATTCCAATGCTTCGTTCCTTCTGGACAATTACAGCTCAGCCACTCTCTCCCAAATCAATCATGTCACCAACCAGAAAACACGCAGCTTGGACCTCTGTTTCGTGAGCGCCCAAGACACCGCTCCATTCTTATGCGAAGCTCCCTCTCCTCTAGTGAAACTAACTCTTAATCATCCGCCTTTACTGGTCACGTTACGTTCAAAGCTGGAACATGACTTCGAAATCTCACCTGCCACAGTTTCCTACGATTTTGTTCGTGCCAATCATCGTAATATCGCCGAGTTACTCTCGCTTTTCGATTGGGATAACATTTTGGATACAGTCAATGTCGAGTCAGCCGCTCAAACATTTTCCAACGTTCTGGCATATGTCATAGACAGACACGTTCCAAAAAAAATCCATCGTCATACGTCTCGTCCACTTTGGCAAACGAGCGAACTTCGTCGCTTGAAATCTGGCAAGAGAGCTGCCCTCAGAAAATTCACAAAGCACCGGACACTAATTCTAAGTCGTCACTATGTAAGAATGAATCACGAATACAAACGAGTCGCGAAACGTTGCTTTCTTCAATATCGGCGTGGAATACAGAGAAAGCTCAAGTCACGTCCTAAACAATTCTGGAAATTTGTAAACGAACAACGCCACGAAGTAGGCCTTCCGTCGTCTATGTCGCTCCACGGCAACAAGGCTTCCACCCCGCAGGGTATTTGCCAGCTATTTTCCGAGAAATTTTCTAGCGTTTTCACCGAGGAGACATTGAGCGATGACCACATTAGACTTGCGGCCAGCTATGTTCCCCTTGCCGGTCAAACCTTGGGCCAAGTCGACATCGATGCAGAGATGATAATCAAGGCCTGCTCAAAACTCAAATTATCTCACAATCCCGGGCCGGATGGAATGCCTTCGTCCTTTCTCAAACTGCACTTGGATAGTTTGTTGCCCCCGCTGCTGCACGTTTTTCGACTATCTGCGACTGTCGGTATTTTTCCTCGCTGTTGGAAATTTGCGCACATGTTTCCAGTACACAAAAAGGGTAGCAAACGGGACGCTGGCAATTATCGCGGCATAACTTCGCTTGGCGCTGTTGCTAAACTGTTTGAGCTTGTAATTATGGAACCGTTGCTCGCTCACTGCAAACCGTATATCAGTACTGACCAGCACGGATTCATGGCTGGTCGCTCCACTGCTACTAAACTGCTGTGCCTTACTTCCTACGTTACTGTCAGTATGGCGAAACGCGCCCAAACGGATGTCATTTACACCGACTTGTCTGCAGCCTTCGATAAATTGAACCACCGCATAGCTTTTGCCAAACTGGACAGGCTTGGGATCAACGCATGCCTGCTGCAATGGTTTCAATCGTACCTCACTGACCGTCATCTGGCTGTAGTCATAGGAGATTGTCAGTCTCACATGTTCAAAGCCACGTCTGGTATACCGCAGGGTAGTCACTTGGGACCGTTGATTTTTTTGATCTACTTCAACGACGTAAATTTGGCTTTCGAAGGACCATGACTATCATACGCAGATGACCTAAAACTCTATCTTCGAGTGCACTCACTCGACGACTGTCGCTTTCTTCAACGTCAGCTAAATGCTTTTGCCGACTGGTGCACTTTGAATCGTATGGATGTCAACCTGGCCAAATGCACGGTTATCTCGTTTTCGCACAAGAAACAGACTATTCTATTCAAGTATGTCTTGTTGGGCACCGAAATTGAGCGCGTCGGTCAAGTCAAGGACTTAGGAGTAATTCTGGACACCCAACTCACCTTCAAGCAGCATATCTCGTACGCGGTCGGCAAAGCCTCCTGCGTTCTGGGGTTCATCTTTCGGATTGCTAAAGACTTCACGGACATCTACTGCCTCAAATCGTTGTACAGCCAGGGCTTTGTTCATCGCAGACATCTTGCAAGACCGCATCGACCTGATCTTCTGGAGCAAATCAATATCAACGTGCAGCCCCGAGCCCTGAGGAATAGTTCGATGCTGCGGTTACCTCCACAACGAACCAATTACAGTATGTTTGGCGCAATTGGCGGTTTACAAAGACTTTTTAATAGGGTTTCCGCCTTGTTTGATTTTAACATGACTCGCCAGATGCTTCGTCGTAAGTTTAGTCATTTTTTTAAAGACCTGTCTAATTCGCATCGATAGTGTAATTTTTAGTTTGTTTTATGTCATGACCATTAATGTACCGTTTTAGTTTAGCTTTAAGTAACATCATTGGGATTCGTACATAATCTGTTGATGGATAGAAATAAATATCCGGATGTTCCAAATAATCCGGAGGACCCTGCAGCAACCAGATTGTGGCCAATCCTGGTCTCACGGTGAACCTTTGTCGGGATGACCACTCTGTAGTGAAGTATTTTATTGTTACCTTCCGATGAGAAACTACTGAAGCTAATGCACAAGTTTTGATACCCATATTGTAGGCAATGTACTATATTATCAGAAAACACTGTAAGAACCCGCAAATACGGATTACCGGATACTATTCACTCCCAAGCTAGCCATTCTTGTAGTATGCACACAACTTGTTTGTTTGATTTTTCATCAAAATACTAGGTTTAGCCCTATTGTTGGATGATTAAAGCGACAAAAGTAGCATAGGTCACATAGTCAAAAATTAAAAAGAAATGGTCAAACAAAGTTTCTGATCCTTAAAACTATAGCATTGAATCTATAGCCAAGCGCCTCGTGAGTCACGTTGAAATCAAATGAAATTAAACTTAAAATTGTTTGCAGATGTGGCGAGGAATGAAGAAGACTTGCAGTCACCGATTGCATCTGTTAGTAAATGATCGGAAAGGTAACATGAAGACCACTGTAAAAGGCTGCCATTAATTCTAAGTCTGTCCTATTTTGCTTTCGCTACTTCTTTTGCTGCTTGTTGACGTAAATTTTCCACTTAACATTGGGTTGCTAGCATCGATAGCATTGTCGTTGGTACGCGTGATTGAGACTTACATAATGGTCCTTGAGCTGTGGGGTGTGATATTTGGTGTACTTTTCTAGTGCGGCTCTTTTAAATGATTTCCATCTGCGAATTTATTTTGTGTACCAGGGAGATGTGCTGATGAACTTGGGACGTGTCGCGTAAGCCAGTATGAGAGCAATCATTTGCGCCGCTGCATTGATATAGACGGGATTGAGACAGACGTAGCACTCTATCCTTGATAACAGTTATCAATACTACAGAGATCATCGATTTTAGAAATCGTAGGAAACAGCGGGGTCACAAAGAGAACTCAAGTGTCTCATTCTCCGAAAGTTCAACAACTAGCGGAGGGTGGTGTGCAACGGTATTTACTTACAGAGAACTAGCCATAGATATGGGTACTTGCCCCAACGAAGCATAGGTCTAAGCTATGATCGTTCTGATAAAGACATGATTTGTCTTAACATGACAATACTGTCATTTTAGAGAGGGTTCACAGCTTCAGCGTGAAATATGAAACGTTTAAGATCCGGATAAAAAATCCGCCGTTAGATAGACACCATGATTCATTAGGTAAATTGAAGTCACCTTTTTCTATCACCTCAACAGAAGCGGTAGCGATCTCCATTATTGCTCGAATAGACTGCTTATGGGTTTCAATTAGCGCAATATCACGGGTTTGACCCAAGGGAATGTATTTTACGTACAAGAACAATGTTCGACAACGAGTTTGATGGTGATCCAAATTTACTTTAATAGGGAAGCGGCACCTATCTTGAGCTCAATAAGCAGACCTCCAGTGGAAATCGGTGAATATGCACTGAATACCGAACACTAAGTACACAAGTTATTCACAATTTATTCGTCCACTTACCGTTAATCGTTTAGCAACGCACAAAAAATTCGATTCTGATAATTTTCTTCCAATTTAATACGGAAAAGTTGCCACTGCTATGTACCTATTTTAATAATATCACGAAAAACATTAATCCCATCTGTGTACATATGTTAATCGTACTGATTTTAATCATGAAAAAATATAAACAAGTTAACGTTCTCCACTACTACACCCAAAAATAAATTTCTCGCATGAAGTAGATCATTTGACAGCACTTTAATTGTGTTGGATAGCCTGCATATAACCAAGACAAAATGAACGGGTTTGTTTGTTATTCTTCCATGAGAATATTGACAACAAGACTCACCATAACGTTGGGCATAGAATGCTCTATGAATTGAGGGGGGAGCCAAAAAAAAAAAAAAAAAGAAAAAAAAAAAAAAAACAAAAAAAGTTATTATTTATAAATCAAAAAAAAAAAAAAAAAATAGTAACCCCCCAAAAAAAAGAAAATAATCCAAAACCTAAAAAAAAAAAAAAAAAAAAAAAGTTACAAAAAAAAAAAAAAAAAAAAGACAAGTTAAAAAATTATGAAAATTAATCCCATAGTTTTCTCGTAAAAACATTTCTTGTCTACCTGGGCATAGGGTATGATTGTGGGCTTCAAATGGTGAGTTGACAACTTCGAATGAGGGTGCGGCCGACCTCTCGTCCTCACAAGTTCCTACCTCACGCCTCCACGAGTCATATGATCACAAAAGACTGCCAGCTGAAACATGGAGACGCTGGTTGGCGTAGCCTGGGCAATGTTGTCAATCTGACAATAGCGAAGTGAGGAGTGCGATTGAAGATCGTGTACCTTTAAATCAATTGTATATTTTCCATTCTCATTTAATAATAATTTCAGCACGCTTTAGAATCATCTTTGCATTCCAAAACCATGTAAGACCCTGGAGCAATATGACAAGCATAAAAGGCTCAATTTATTTTTCACGAAATTATAAAAGACGAAGAAAAAATATTTTCACAAAATTCATAAAAACTGACATGTGTTCTAAGAGTAAAGGATTATATTTAAATATTTTGTTTGGTGGTATTATTATTAAATAAGCCATTTATTTCAGTTATCATCAAACTGGACTCTTCGATTACTCCAATTGCTATCTTTGAAATGTTACTAGAACAGTATGAAGAAAAAATATTACAACATGTCTTTTATTTAAATTTCATCTTTGATTTTTGGAATGATCTATACTGTTTTAGCATTTCCATGACTAGAAGATATTGATAAATATCTAATTTTTATTTAATTTTCAGTAACAATCCATTAGATGTCAGAAGTGGCAACGAGTCGGTGATAGGCTTTTGCAATTATTATTGAATGTATTTTTCATTACCGTCTTGCAAATGAACATTATACCAAATTCGAGCGGATATGATTCATACAGCGTTGTATTCATTTAGCCTGTGTCTGATTTTACAGTTCAATCCTTGTCATTACTTTATCATTACTCACAATGTTATTATATTTGATAATTGTGGTTTTATTGATTTTACTTCATAGATGAGGTTATAAAATCAGCATCAAGCAGCAAATAGTGACCAGTAAATTAGTAAAATAAAATTATTAAATTTCAATAGATGTAACAAACTTTTTCAGGATACCTCAAACCGAGATTTTAGTGAATTGCTGCTATCACTTTACTATCACTACACTTACGATCACTTTAAATTTCAATTTACGAGGATTTAATAATGCAACAAGAGGTAGGTTGGGTTTTCGGTAAGTGAACGGTTGGAAGCGCATTGACTTACTGTAGCTGCTCTTTACATAGCCAAGTTATTTAATTTGTATAGTGTAAAATTCCATGTAAATTATTCAAGTTGAAATTTGTATATATAGCAATTGGGTCTTTCATGATGTCTTTCAATATGAGAAGAGTGAGACCTTGTAAAAACCAGCACAGTATATGCAGTTAAGTTCTTGATCCATTCATATTGGATCAGTCTATAAAAGCAAATTAGTCCTATACGAATAACATGCAGCGGAAGATGCGTTGGAAAGTAGTATCCCTTGATTTTATCATGCAACATAGAGACTGATATGCTTTTATGGTAAGTTATTTGAAATGTAATTTTTTGGTAAGATCCTTCCTCATTTTATTGCCCACAACTATATTATTAGGAACAGTAGAAATTTGCAATATCCCAGTACATTTACTAGTGCAAATAAAAACAAATAAAATGTGTTAATTGAATCTAAAGTTCAGTGGAATTTTCTTTTTGTCTTGACATTTTTTATTTTTTTTATTTTATAAGTCATTTATGCTAAAAATTTCCACTGTTCCTTTAACAACTATATGACGGGGATTGCCCAAGGGGGTAGCCTAAGGCAGTCGAAGGATTTGTTGACTGGACAAGGGTTCGTGGAGTCGCCAGTCCCTTGTCATGCGAAGACACGCGGCCTTCTGGCCGTAGTCTTCCGAAGGTCCTCACTGAGATCGGCTGACCCTGCTACAAGAAGCCATCACGTAGGCTATTCTCTCAGAACAACCTGCGGAGAATAGTCCTGCAGCCATAGGTAATCCTTGCACTGATGGTGGGTTCTTATCACACATCACATCACATCACCCCGGTGTGTGCTGCCCCCCCCCACAACCCAAACAAACAATAGCGTACCCCTGGCGCCGGTGCCTTAGAGAGGGGGAGAGGATAGGGCGCGCGAGTAGGGACCCATAAGATAAACGAGGAGGCGAAGCGCACGCAGAGACAGAGGAAGAGGAGGAGAAGGTGCATGGTAGTTGGATGGCTGCCGCCAAGACCGCCGGCTGGTATAAAAATATCTCATCATTGGGAGGGGCGGCGGCCATCACTCGTTCGGGTGGGTGTTCGTGCCCCCCAGGGCCTCCTGCTTGTTATTTACTTTACACTCGTGATACGAGGTCTCCTCATCTTTATTGGTCATATCAGTGTTGAGGATTAAACTTGGCTATTCATCAGGTTTGCAGGCTGGGAGACCTCTTCCACACATTCGAATACAGAGCCAGAACGACTACGATGGCAGGAAGCAACATTAATGGCGCCAACGGAAAGAACAGATGATCTCTGTACATGCTTAAATTAGTTCATTGTATCGGAGCATAGCAAAACGAAAACTCGGTTGGAGCAGCATAGAATTTCACAAAGATCTGAGTTCCGAAAGCTGAAAGCGGCTGGTATACATGGCGATTAGATCAGGGATATCAGCTTCTCTATTCAATAGCTTAGCAACCAACAACGATTGTTGTATTGTTTGTCGTCAACTAACGTGTATCAGCCCAGTAGTCAGCATCTATCAGTATACCTGTAGGTTGTCAGGATCTCTCGATGGCAAGCATTCTCATTCGATTCTTAGGCACTCTGTGACCAAGTATGGTTGCCATACCACAGACGCATTTTCCAAAATCGGGCGAACAAGTGCACAGGACAACAACTTTCAACAATTTGGATCCAAAAAATCTTTCGCTACCTTGGAAATAAAACCAAACTATCGAGTTGCTTTCGATATGATCACGGAACGGTTTAAATCAAACGTCACATTTGAACCTACGTAAATATTCAAATCAGTTACACTGTCAACTCTAGTAAGAGTATTGCCGTCAATGTAGTAATTATCAATTTGTTTCTCTGAACCAATCGGCATACCTAGACAACGAGTTTTGCAGAAGTAAACAATCTTGTTCCGTTGCGCACCACAATGTACAGGTTACAATGACTTGAATAGACTACCTAGACTCCTTCACCCAGAACCAAAGCAGCATCGTTGAAATATAAAGTAAACAACAGTGATCCGAAATTGCTACTTGGTGGGTCTCCGGATTTGTTAGAAAACCTTCACCCTACATTCGCTCTTCGTTAGGTAGGATTCTAACCAATATACCAATTGGGTAAAAACTTGTGCAGCAATGTTCCATGGTCAATCTCATCGAACGCCGTTTTTAGATTGGTCAACTACATCAAATTGAGGTTTTTTCTGCATACTCGTAATGCATTTTGACGCAAAATTAATTGACCGATTAGTTGGCCGAAGATCCCACCACGATGAGCCCTTAGAAGAATGTTCGGGCTGGCGACTACTGGGTAATAAAAAAGTGTAGAGAGCAGATTGGGCAGAATATGATTTACGTAAACTTCATCGTCCACAACAGGAAAAAGCTGCTAAAAAATCCCGCAACCATAGGAAGCGTATCCGGAAGAACAACGATAACACTATAAATGGACACATAAACCACCTCAACAATATTAACACAATAAAAAACAACAACAATCATAACATCCTTCGGACCTGCAGTTATACAATAACAACAACAACAACAAAGACAACAACAACAACAACAACAACAACAACAACAACAACAACAACAACAACAACAACAACAACAACAACCAAAACAACATAAACAACAACAACAACAACAAAAAAAACAACAACAACAACTACGTGAAAAACCAGCCAAATTGCTACTTCGATTTTTAATTGACTGCGTTAGTGAATCTCTTTATCCCTTATGGAAAAAAGAAGCGTTTTACACGGCAATCGAGTTTTCGGTGTTTGTGCATAAAAAACATAATCCCATTGAATGTGTTTACGAGAATCTCTTTGATTACAACAACGCCAACTATGTCAATATTAAGTATGAATTGAGTAGGGAAAACTGGCAACACGTTTTAAAAAGTCAGAAAAATGTTGAAAGTGCAGCAAATATATTTTATAAAATGTTACAGGAAAGAATTCAGGAAGAAGTACCTCTGACGAAAAGACGACGAAACTATTTTTCTAAAAATCCAATTTGATTTAACAAGCAAACTACTAATTTGAAGAATCGGAAACAAAAGGCTCACACAATTTACAAAAATTACAATAATCAAGCTAGTTTGTAAAAAGTATTTGAATATCCGACCAACTTAATATAGCTATTCTCTCTACACTATCTGAGTATAACACAAAAACTGAATACAAGATTAAGTCATGTCCTACAAATTTCTTCAATTACGTTAAAACTAAGGTTAAATCGTGCCACATACCAACAAATATGACTTAGGACGTAAAAAGTAGGAGATTACACAGAAGATTTTTGCAATCTATTTGCAACATTTTTTAAAGAGACTAAAAAAAAAATTAAAAAATAATAAATATGCCAAAAAAAACCGATCCTCGAAATTATCGTAGAATTGCATTTCAAAACTTTTCGAATCGTTCATAAATAAAAAATGTTTTAGCCAAATTAAAAATAGAATAACTAGCGCGCAAAACGGCTTTTTCAATGGCCGCTCAACGCTACGAACTTACTGGAATTCGTCAATTACTCATTAAATGCAATGGATAAAGGTAATCACGTAATGGCTCTTTACACCGACTTCAAACATTCCAATGTTGATTTCCAAGCTTGAAAAACTGGGAATTGAGATGAGACTGCTCAATTGGATTGAATCGTATTAAACTGATCGTCAGCAAATTGTAAAGTTCAATAATAAAAAGTCTAATCCAATTCAAATCACGTCGGGGGTTCCTCAAGGCTCACACTTAGGACCTCTTATTTTCATTTAATACATTAATGACATATCTCTTATTTTTAAAAATCTCAATGTACTTATATATGCTGATGACATAAAGCTGTACTTGAAATTAAGAACGATAATGAAATTAATGTATTTCGCAATGAGATTCAAGTTTTTCATACATGGTGCTGTAAAAGTCTATTGAAACTAAATGTTAAAAAATGTAATCTCATAACGTAAAGCAGAAAACAAAGCACGCCAAATGATCAAGTTATATTAGGAATAGAAAGTGTACAAAAATGCGATAAAATAAGAGATTTCTCGAATACTTTTTCAAAGTATTCATTTGGACAAAAATGAATTTTGATTGAATTTTTTTTAGTTTATTTTTATTCCTATTTGAAAACCGGACATGTTTATCCCAATTGAATTCCACTGAACGGCTCATTGGTAAAATATTACATCACTGTGATTAAAAATTAAGTGGACATTCAAGTTTCATTTAGAAAAATGTTTTTACAACGGTCTGCAATAGAAATAGATAATACGTCATTTTGATAAGTCAGTATGATAGATGGCTTATTACTTTTGTCAAAATGGTACGCCATTCTGCGAATGACAATGTTCTTACGTCGAAATGTTACGTCAAGTTGTCATATTTCACACAGATGTGTCGAACTTATCAAAATGGCGTACATTTTTTTTCTGCAACTGAAAAAATATCTAAAAGGAATCAGAAAATGAGAAGAATGATTAGTAATTTCCATTTAATTCCAACTACCTTTATTGCTTATCTTGACAGATACGCGTATTTCGTCTACAATGTGCAGACTGAAATCTGAAGTCTGCACATTGTAGACGAAATACGCGTATCTGTCAAGATAAGCAATAAAGGTAGTTGGAATTAAATGGAAATTACTAATCATTCTTCTCATTTTCTAGTTACAGGTATTCCACTAAACAGCTCACACTCTCCAGGATTTAAAAGAAATCAATTTTTTTATTGTTAACCTTGTAGTATAAAGCCTTGTAACGCGTTGTTTAGGGAAATTCAAAAGATATTACAATGTTTCGCAAGTTGCTTTTCAACACAAGCGACGTATCTACATTATTTCCAAAAAGTACAAAAGTGATTTTACACCGTTTTGTAAAAAGTTAGTAAAAACTTTGAAGAATAATCCATCAAAAAGTTTATCAAATAGGGGCATATATACATGATTTTGTAATACCATGCCATGAACAACACGTTTGTCTACCTTTTGCGACTTACGTCCTTTTGAAAAAGTACTCGAGATTTAGGTATTATTCTATTCTCAAAACTAACGTTTGTGGATCATTATAAAATGATAGTTCATAAAGCAGGCAACATGCTTAATTTTATAAAACGTTTCGGATACCACTTTCTAGATGCGTATACAATAAAAACACTTTGCGGTAGATCGTCATCGTACAAATTATGCTAAATTTGGACCGCTGAACCGCATGTTTATTGTATATAATCAGCATTGTAAAATGATTGACTTTAACCTAGGACAAAATTGAAAAAATATTTTAACACTCTGCGAAGTAATAGAACATAGGCATTTAATTTTAGTATAAGGATGTATCCATGTAAGAATAATCCATGTAACAAAAAGGTCTACTATTGTTTGACGTCTAATAAATAAATAAATCCGGCAAGTGGTGGTAGCCTGTCGTCCAGGCATAAATCCGAGATAATCATCAAATATGATCCGATCCACTCACTACGCTCACTCTTATCTCAAACAATTCCGAGACGCCCGGCAATCTTAAGATCCCTATCTTGTGATAACACACCTATTTTCAATGGATTTAAAAAAATAGATTATTTTGTTATAATTTATAGCATCTTAGTAAAAAGTTGAGAGAGACAAGAAAATGCAAATGAAAAAAATGAGAAATTTGTAGAAATTGAGAATTGGTGAAGCAAAACTTAACCGACACGAATGCACTCAGGTGTAAATAGTCGAAAAAATAGCATCTTAACAACATACCCTAAGACGTGAACAAATTTCATAAAAACAAATTAATGCTTTGAATTTGATAAGATATTACAAATGACGCAAAACTCAGGTTCAATTAACACGTCGGGATTATATCTAGTACAAGAACTGTCGCTACAGAATAACACTTGTTGAACTGCTTGGTGAACTAATGATACGCTTAGCGATTGGCGAAACCTCCAGATTTTCTCGCAGGATATTGATGTAGGAATCTGCCGTCATAATCCCGTCGATTTTCACGAGGCTGCCCACTCCACTCCACGAAAAACATCCCCAGACCATCACATTTCCTCCTCCATGCTTCACCGTGCCTTGGATGAGGGGCTGCTGAAGCTCCTCACTTAAATCTGCACCACACACGGACCCGCCGCTTTCGATTACAAAGTTCGAATTTTGATTCGTCCGTCCAGAGAACCGTTTTCCAGAACTCTACGGGCTTATCAGCATGCTCAATAGCAAACCTGAGCCTTTTGGCTTTGTTTGCCTTGCTGATAATGGGCGTTTCCGGGCAACTTTGTTAATCAGCCCCTGTGCTACAAGACGGCGACGAACAGTTCGACCAGAAACTGATAGCTGAAGGGTTTCCTGGATCTCACGGACAGTTACTTTTGGGTTTTTCTTGACTTCGCGCATGATCTTGGTGTCCGTTCGTGTATCTGTTTTGCGCTTCCTGCCTCTGCCTGGGCGGCCCATCACTGATCCGAACGTTTTTTGTTTCAGTAGAATTTTACCAACCGCTGCCTTGCTAATACTGTACTTCCTAGTGACAGCCCGGTGCGATTCACCGTTTTGCACATCACGAACCACCAATTTTCGAATACACAATGGAATTGCTTTCGAAATCACTACGTTCTCCATTTTGTTTTTCAACTTCATCAAACGCGATCACGTGTACAAATGCACCAGGTCAAGCCGTATGCTTCAAAACACGTCAAAATATCAAAACATAAACAATTGAGGGGTCTTTCGAAGGAAACTTATCAAAAACATATCGATTTTTGAAGTGGGCACTTATTTTTGTCAAGGTTTTTTTTTCAATACTAATTGATTTTTTAGTTCTTTAAGTTTAACTCTATTTTTATATCAAAAAAGACTACAGTGTGTTTACTTCAATTTGAACCATATAAATAAGATAAATTAAAAAAATGATGAGCTAGGCACTTTATTTTGCCTATCAGTGTATATATGACTAATCAAATTATTTACCTGAGAAAGCAAACAAGCAGACAATAGTTTTTGGAGCCAAGGAATGAAAGTGCGATACGAGCCATTAGTTTTTTGAGTCTGATACAAAAAAAACATCGTGAAAATTTTACCAATTTATGCTAAGAAATAAGTGACCAAAATTATGTTTATCAAAATTATTCATGATTATGCACAACGTTTTTCCGAATGTTCCTGGAAGTTTTCCTCTATCATGATAATCAATATCAACATAATTTTTGTGGGTAAGTTTTCTCAGGTAGTAGTAAAAAAAAATTATTCTACGATTCTCGAGTTATGTATCGTTAAAATAAGTGATGTCTATTGATGGATAAAAATTCCCATATTGTCTGTCCTGCACTTCTTGAATAAATACCAATGAACGTTTCATCACGACGAGTTCGAAGTTATTAATAGTGGCATAGGACTAACTATGGCTACACATTTTATTCGTGTCTGCGAGCCTTCTTTAATGTAAGTGATGAATGTAATATGTCAAAATACTCGTTTAGTTATAGGATCAGTATCTTAACATAGGTATATTTTTATGTATTCCTTCTGTATAACAAAGTTTCAGACGATGATAAAAATAAACTAATGAATAAATTAGGCTGATAACTGAAATATTTATGGTGTAGGGTACCTTTTTTTCTAACTGTGCAGAAAAATTCTAAACTATGCATTTAACTTGTCACGATTCTGAAAATTTGTCATTGAGAAACAATATCATATGATAACAAAATAAGACTGTGTTGATATTCATAAAAACCGAGACCAAATTGCATCTAGGAAATCAAGAATTTGTTATGCCTTCGAAATCAGTTTCTTAGTACATTTTACTCGGGTATGAATCTTAATTATCATCTGTAAAAGTGTTTACAAGCATCCATTAATCATTAATAAACATATCATAACTAATCATCATTATTTATCATAAATTATATCACAATAATAACCAGTTATTCTAATATAAATTTTTTTTAATGCAAATTCAATGAAAATTAATGATATATTTTTAAAATTCAATTTTTTTTTTCGTTTCATTAATTTTGGTGATCTAAAACTGTGTGTCCTGAGACTTCGTAGGGAAGCTTGCTGTCTTTCAGATTATTGAATGCCAAAAGGTTCAGTTATATTTTTTTAAATTTAAATTCTTTCCAATGAATTGAAACAGCCGAGTATATCACTAATTTAAAAAAAAAAAACATAATTAGTGTCTGTGTGGCACTTGGATTAAATACGGCTGACAAATAGAGATGATTGACGTGAATTGGTTCGCTGCCCAAGTATTTACCCTACGTGACTTTAGTATATAAGGTCAAAAATACTTACGTGTTCCGTCAAAGCGCGTAGCGATTGTGTCTAGGAACGTGTTTTGGGGCGCCAGGAGCCCCTTCCTAGCAGGCATTGGCGGAAGCTGTTTATGTACCGCTCTTTGTAGGGAGCCTGAAATGAAGGAAAAGATTGACATGGAGAATTTTTTTTAAAGTACACCATAACAAAAGTAAATAGAAAGATAGAGTAAGGGTCGTACGCCTTGAAGACTTTTTGTTGTGATTCTTAGATACAATCATAATTTGTCAAGAAGTGTCTCAGTTCAGATTTTTTTTTTAAATTTGGCTGAAACAGGAATATAGGTTTAAAGCGTCTTGTCAGTAATCGAAGCGCGTCTGTACAGAGAAATTGATTATTTGAAGTGAAACGGATTGGGCATAGCTGAATTTAACAGGGCTGAACTCATAATTGAGAAGGCAACGGTGTTGCAGTCAGCTTAGTAAGCAAGTATAGGCGAGATTATGTATTTCTAAATTTCAATCAATTCTTATAATGCATTATACTTAATTTAGTCCGTCCAGTCTAGCTACCCCTACTGCATTTGAAAAAAGGATATCAAAAGGGTAGATACGACACTGGTACAACCTGACTTGATGAGTAATCATATCCGTCAACATTTCATACATATACACAAGATAAGATTAGCGCTTCTACGTTGATGTCTGATAACATGAGGGTTCACGATAAAGTTTCTGAAGAAGAGGGGAGCTCAGTGTTATGTGCACTTCGAGCCCGGTTGCAGGAAAAAGCACAGCGATGTGTAGCTCGTTAGTAATTCGCATACAATCGCTACGTATTAGTTGTTCAAACAGTACGTCCGGTTACCCCTAGAGAGATTATCGATAGCATGTTACGATTGATTGATACTTTGTCGACAGCTTTTCATAAAATGAAAATGGGTTTCTGCTTTGGCCGCAGTTTTTGTACATAGGGGAAAGTGCTCTAATGTAGGTCTATGGATCTAGAATTCGGCCTTTCGATTCAATTTGCCAGTCCTTAAATTTTTCCCATATTGATATGTCATCGAGGCAATATTACTCCGTGTCATAACAGTCATTTTATTGAGGTTTTTGAGTAATAAAAGAGAATACATATTGGAAATGAAATGCAAACGATTGGATATGGTCTTTATCTATTTTTATAAGAATGTTCTTACATCTTGGATTGTTCTGGTAAGTTACTCAATAATGTAAACAAAAAAGCAATGTTTCATAACTATAGAACCAGACGTAAAATTAATTTTCTGCAAAAAGTTTACATTGATTTTACATTGATTGCAGCATGTTAGTAATGTTAGTAAAGGATCTCCTTTGTTCTCAATCAGTTCAAATAACCTATTCAGCATACTTTCAACCAGGTGGCGACATGTAGATACTTGTATCTCGTTCCACGCTGATGAGATTGCTCTTTTGAGCTCTTGAACATTCCCGTACTGCTTGTTGTCTGCATACACTCAGTCCCCACAAGTTTTCGATCGGATTATGATCTGGAGATCAAGCTGGCCACTCCAAAACTTGGATTTTATGTTCAGATAATCACGCCATGGTCGCTCGGTTTTTATGAATTGATGCGTTATCTTGTTGAAAAACCCAATCACCACGATGGTTTTGCTGCAAGAATGGTGGCAAATGGCTTTGAAGCATCTCGATGTTCTCCTGGCTGTTCGTTTTTGTTGACGGAAAAGCAATCTGCACCACTCCGTTTTGAAAAAATGCCCCCAAACTATCAAACTGCCCCCTCCAAAGTTGCGAGATGAAAAGTAACGTCGCTCTGTCCGTAAATCTCTCCAGTACAAAAAGATTCCATCTGGCCATCGAGATTAAATTTCTTCTCATCAGAAAAGATAACCTGAAACATTAAACTTAATTGATTATTCTGCGTTGACATCTTTTTGACAACTTTTTCTTGGGTCCACCTTTCTTATTTTTTCCATATCCACCAGGATTTTTCAAAAAATTCAAAACAACGTGATGAGATCTGTTCAAACAACGAGCGATTTCGCGAATACTGATATTACAATCACGATAAGCCAACATCTTCCTTTTTTCCTGCTCTGACAAATACGTTTCACGTGGCATTTTAGAGCTTATACAAAACACGTTATCACACGTTAATTGGTGAAAGAAAACTGAGCTGTAGTTGAAGCGAATGGCTTGATTCAGGTATTGGTTCTATAGTTATGAAACAGCAAATTTTCTAAATTTGTCTTTTGCTATTCATAAAGAGTGTCTATTGATGCAGATGTGTAGTATTATAAGTCAGCTCCCCTACACGGCATTACGAAATAATGAATAGAGAAAAAAAATACACTCTCAAAATGTAAACGTTTTTTGAGTGGTACTATTGTTATGAAACGGAGTGTATAATTGTAAGGATAAAAAAGATGAAAACATATTTACCTCGGGTTTCAAGCACAAGCCGAATTCATAAACCCACATTAGAGCACATTCCTCTATGCCAACAATATTTTAGATGACATCAAAAAAAATATCTTTTACAAAACTTATTTAGAAAACCTGTCCAAAAATTGTATTCACTGTATTGTATTCACATACAGAATAAATTATGGATTTTCGTGATATGTTTCATGATTTGATGTTTTGAAATTTTTAACAATATTACTCAACTAGTGTATGAAAAAAAAACTACAAGGTACATGCCAATGGGGTTGTGCGCAAAGGTTACGTAGGGCTACGCTCATTGTGCAATCTAGACCGCTTGATTGTTTAAAGAGTGGTCGAAATTAGTTTCGTGCAAATATAATTCCCATACACTGCGAATCACGACCAGGATTTACATTCCTGATCCAATGATTTGCTACAAGTGCTACGCCTACGGACATTCGAAATTGCGCTGGAAAGGAGCCGCCAGATGCCGAAACTGCTCGAACTTCCACAATCTCGAAGGAGAGTATACTGAGAATCCCTTCTGTTGCAACAGTCAAGGCCAACACAGTCCATCAACTCGAAACTGCCAAACTTCATCATGGACAAGGAGCTGAAGAGACTGCGATTCACCAAAGGCATCAACTATCAGGAGGCGGTGAAACAGTTGAATGCTGGCGGTGGATCGTATGCTGCGGTCAGCCAAGTACACAATGCCGGCAGCCCTAAGTTTGCAACTTTAAACTGAAGTAATGATCCATGAAAAATTGAAATTCGTTCCATAAAAAACGTATTTATGGCCCATAAGGCCCTGATGAAAATCCATAAAAAAATCAAAATGATCCTTAAAATACAGCAATGTAACCCATACTTAATATAAATATTAGCAATACAATGTCAAAAATGTACCGTTATATATCTAGGGTATGATCGATAAAAGTGTACGGATTACCCATAAACATATTGCAAATGTTCCTTAAAGGTTCAATATTATTCCTTAAACTTGAAAAATTGATCCTTAGAATGAAACGTTCGTACACTAAAATATATGCACATTTTCAATAAATTATTGAAAATATTTCATAAATAAATCGTCAATGTTTTGAAAAATGAATCATAAACTTCTAAATATGGTCCATAGCAAATCAATTTTGTGCACTTAAATTAATATGTATGATCCATCAATTATGCCGGAATTTTTCCAATTTTGGGTTAAAATTTTTATAAATTTTAACTACAGGGAAATCGATCCGTGACTGCACTACTACTCAGATTTATTAACATGTCCGTTCCTTTAACAATGCCATTTCAATATTGATGTAAAAGAAGGATCACTTTAGAGAAGATTTTCAACTTTCAGACAGCTGACTTACTTTTGCGTTCTCACGATCTTTTAAGACCGCAACTGCGACACATGTTTCCCTATAAATTTGGTAAAGCGCACTCGTGCACGTAAAGAACTACGGCAGCCCTAAGTTTGCACCTTGAAAACTGAAGAAATGATGCATAAAAAAATGAAAATCGTTCTATAAAAACGCATTCTTGACCCATAACACTCTGGTGAAAATCCACAAAAAAACATAGAAATGATCCCTAAAATTCATCAATTTGATCCGTACTTTTAACAAAATTCAGCAACAAAATGTTGAAAACTAACCGTTATATATCAAGGAAATGATATCGGGTTTCCAATTAACATATTACAAATGATACTTAAAAGGTAAAATAACCTTCCTTAAACTTGCAAAATTGATCCACAGGATGTAACATTTCTGCACTAACATATGTGCATATCATCCATAAATTATTGTACATGTTCCATAAATAAATTGCCAATCTCTAATAGTTTGTATAACAAATCATAATCTAAAAAAATGATTCATAATAAACCAACTTTGTGCACTTAACATTATTTGATCTCCCCGCAACAGCGACACATGCTTGTCAAGAAATTTGGTAAAGAGCTCTCCTGCACATAAAGAACTACCGGTCAAATTTATGACTTGATTGAACTGTTGTTTCAGAAAATTTGATTTAAATTATGCCGGGCAGACGCTTGCTGTCCAACTTGCTATCGCTCGTTGGACCTAACTACAAAAAACATCCTCCGTTTGCCTTATACCGGGCAAATGCTTGAATCAGTCGTTTTCCTGGAATCTAATCTACGCTATGTTAACACTTCGGATGTCGGAAACATCGACCGCTTTCTACCGCCTTAGTTCTTCAATCCTCAATATGGCTACGCAAAAACACCGCAAATCTTCTTTAGCAGCAATATTTTATCCGGTTACCTAAAAGAACGGACATGTAACTAAATCTGAGTAGTAACGCAGTTAGAGATCAATTTTACAATCCTGATGGATCCAAATTATCAAAAATAGTGCCCCACCCTGTAAAAATGCAGGCATAATCTATGGATCATACCATATAGCTTAGCGAACAAAGCTGATTTACTATATATCATTTGTATAGGTTTATGGTTCATTATTCATCATTTTATGGATCATTGGCAATTTATTTTTGGAAAATATCAAATAATTTATGAGACATGCGAATATATTTTATTGCACAAAGGTTACATTCTATGGATCAATTTAACAAGTTTAAGGTTATTGAACCTTTTATGGATCATTTGCAATATGCTTATGAGTAATCCGTACACTTTTAACGACCATGCCCTAGATATAAAACGGTACATTTTTGACATTTTATTGCTAAATTTTTTATAAAGTATAGATAAGAGTGATGAATTTTATGGATCATTTCAATTTTTTTTTATGGATTTTCAACAGAGTCTTATGGGTCAAGAAAGCGTTTTTCATGGCACGATTTTCAATTTTTTAAGGATAGTTTATTATTTTTTATATGCAAAAGTACGTTTGCCCACAATGCCTAGCTACTGCTCGTGAACCTCCAGCTGAAAACCAACAATTAAAGGATAAGGACAAACTCATCGAGAAATTAACGGAAACAATCGCCAAGCTAATTTCAAGGATAGAAGAACTTGAAAAGAAAAACCTCAGCAAGAAGGAAAAGAAGCGAGCAAAGCGGAACCAGGCCTCGAAGCAAGAAGAGACTTGATCCGAAATGGACACAGATTCCAGCGTCCAGATTACCGCAGCCGAGAATACTCCCTCCCAGGTAAGTGTCACTCGATTAAATTCAAGCGTTCCATAACACAAACGGCATCCAACCACCCAAATTCACCCCGGATTACCATAAAACTGACCCCTTCCCCGCAAGAAAACCACCCTCAATATTTTAACCCAACCGCAAAGCTTCACTGACCCCTCTCGCTCGGACCCTCCTCACACTCAACCCAATAATGGCCAACAAAACAAACTTTACAAATAATCAATCACTCACCAACCAATCATTGCATTCTACCTGTTTTGCTTTGCAGTGGAATCTCTTTGGTCTTAGAGGTAGACTCCCTGAATTGCAACTACTTATTACAAAATTTCACCCAATAGTCATAGCCCTACAAGAAACACACGTCCCCAAGTCAAAATTTTCCGCAAATTTTATAAAAGCATACGAACTTTATATATGTGAAACCCCCAAAAACCCTCATTATACTGGTTCTGCTTTCGCGATAAAGACCGATATTCGTCACCGTCGAATTGATCTCACCTCTGCACTCATAGCCATAGCTGTTGAAATAGATTTCCCTTTTTAAACCACTTTGATCTCCATATAAATTTCTCCATCTCAATGCAGATCAAATCAAAATACAACTAGATCCCACCTAAACACAATTCTCCACGAAGTTTCATCTCCCGTTATCATTCTTGGTGACTTTAATATACACTCTACCTTTTAGGCTAGTAAATCCCAGAGGCACAATGCTGGAACAGTTCATTGATGAATCCGGTCTTATTCTCCTCGACGATGGTAGTCACACCCGAATTGATTACTCTTCTGGCGATTCATCTGCTCTCGATCTTTCAATTTGCTCCCATGACCTAACAGCCCAGCTATCTTGGCGCGTCCATGATGACTGCTGCGGAAGTGATTATTTTCCTATTGTAATCTCTTTGAACCGCCCCCCCCCCCCCCCCCCCCACAAACCCCCCCCCCCCCCCCCCCCCCCCCCCCCCCCCCCCCCCCCCCCCCCCCCCCCCCCCCCCCCCCCCCCCCCCCCCCCCCACCCCCCCCCCCCCCCCCCCCCCCCACAACCCCCCCCCCCCCACGACCAAACCCCCCCCCACACCCCCCCCACCCCCACAAAAAAACCCCCCCAAAACCCCCCCCGCACAAAAATTAAACGCCCAAAACAACACAGCTGGGATCAATTCCTTTCCCCCATTAACCCCGAAAGCACATCCAAGGAACTATGGAAGAAAGTTCATAGGTTAAATGGGAGCAAAAGCAGACAATCAATCAGGCTCCAGATCATCTATCGTCTAGGCAACAGCTGATCGCCAGACAACAAAGGCTGTCGATCCAAAGCGAACCCATGGCAATGGCTATTGTCTACGTTCCAACCTTTGCTATCGAGCACTGCTGCAACCTTCAACAACATCACCAAGGCAGCAGATAGGAGCAGCGTATGTAGCCGATGGTCGGTTTTCGTCATCGAGAGTGAACTGCTCGAATTACCGATGGACTACCGATCACCCCTTTCGTGAATTCGAGAGGGAGATTTGAGCGACCACGGGTCATGTGATGACCAGCAGATTAGCCAGCGATTCGTTTCCAAGTTAGTTGGTTTCGGTTACCGTAGAGGACGGATGGAAGGAATTTTAATTTGTTAGTTTTTAAGTAGTTCGTTTTATTAAAGTTTATACGGCAATAAATGTAGTGTTTTCAATCAGTTAAATTAGTGTGATGTGTTATTTGAGTGTCACCGGATAAACCCAAGGAATCCACCTTCACCACGGCGCTTGGTCAATCCATTCCCCTACCGCTACCAGCAGATACACCGGCGATATCTGATAACCCGATCCCCATCAGTGTTGGAGTCGGCACGGGCGGTTCACTGCCACAAATTCGAAGGAGGTAAGCCGGCTACACAACACTTTGGTCCTTCGAACCGGATCCAAACCCTGGGGAACTTGGAAGGAATAGCTCCCACCGAAACCAACAGTGCCAATCAAGCGCCATAACGATTACGCCATCGCCATCGGAAAACAAAGTGTTCTTTGGATCCTAGTATCGCCATAGTTAGGCGGTCGATAAACGGACAATTGAATTGCGATAAAGGACAATTGTGTTTATGAAAATCGCGCCATCACCACTTAGGATAGTGGATAGAAGAGGACCCATCTTTGAATTGCCCCACCGCAAATACGTGAACATGTATGCAGTGTAATTTCGCTGGACTAGAACAGCTTTCAATCAACTGTAACTACGCTTAAGCACCGAATCAGCAGAAATATCTGCTTCCTCAGGTAATTATTTTAAGTTCGGTGTATGTCCAGTCGAAGTAGTGACCCACATAATACTAACGCCATCCTTTCGACGCATTTAATTTGTTACATGTAACGGAGCATTTTATGATAACGAGGACTGAGGAAACTAATTTACCTCTCAACGAATGCATCAGCAAGGCAACGGTTGTGCATCCCGCATAAATAAAGAAGCCTGGTTTTGCCTTGAAGGACGATTGCTGTGGACGGTTGTAGAAGAGGGAGCGACTGATTATTCTTTTCCGGGTGAGTGAACATTAATGTATATGTCACAGCCGAGCTAGGCTATACAGAAATACACTATTTTAAATGAAATTTCTGTACATCCTCTTCAATTAACGCCACGCAAGCCCTGCAATTGAACTGCTCGTTAGAGCAAGTCTGCTGCTTATCCCAATTTGCATCCTCGACTGGTTTTTTTGATTATTGGTTGGTGAAGCTGTTAGTCCGCCAGGTTAGTCACACGGTATATGTCCTACCGACGCTAGCTATCCGGATATTACATAGCTCTTATACCTCTTCACACTGTTCCCTGAACACGCACACATTTCGGAGATCGCATTGTCCTCGATCAAGCCAACTTTTACCTCAATTTGGATCGAATTTCGGTCATTTGGAGTGGAACTACTATTGGTACCTCCAGGTAGGTTGCCACAGTGTATGCCCAGCCGAGGCCTTAGGATTCTTTGGATAGTACACCGCTATTTTTCCTCTTCAATTCATACCTTGCATTGCTGTTGAGTTGTCATCTGGGAGATCTACACGTGACGTCGACTTTCATCATTCACGTGTCAACGGGTCTATCGTTTGCAGTTTGAAGTGCCACTACTCGTCTCTCCGGGTAATTTACATTAGTATATGCCTACCGAAGCTAGGCTCTGCAGAATTCTACATTGCACTTTTCTTTTCTGCTTGTTACCGTGACGACAACACCATGAAACCCGCTGTACCATCGAGCACGGCGCCGACAATGAGGGCTTTGACGGCAAGGTTGAAGGATATTCAACTGTCCTTCGACGACATCCACCGGTTCACGAAATCGTTTTCCGAATCCAACAAGGCTACTGATGTGGAGGTACGTTTGGAGAAATTGGACGAACTGTGGGAGGCTTACAGTGCAGTTACGGTGGAGATCTTCGCCCATGACAGCTACAACCCTGAGAAGGCGTCACTCGAAAAGGACCGTGCTGAGTTCAGCGACCGATATTACGGAGTCAAGTCTTTCTTAAGGGAGAAGATGAAGGAGCTTGAACAACCCCAAGCACTGGAGCAATCTATACGAGCTGGTGATGGGTCAACATCGAATAGCACTGAGCATGTACGATTACCTCAGATCAAATTACAGACGTTCAATGGGGATGTCGACGAATGGCTTAGCTTCCGCGACTTGTTTACGTCGCTTATCCACTGGAAGGTGGACCTTCCGGAAGTAGAAAAATTCCATTATTTAAAGGGCTGCCTCAATGGAGAACCGAAAGCCCTCATCGATCCTCTTCCAATCACGAAGGCCAACTACCAGGTGGCCTGGGACATGCTGTTAAGGCGGTTTAATAACAGCAAGCAGCTGAAAAAGCGGCAGGTACAAGCTCTTTTCAAACTGCCCATACTTACAAGGGAATCAGGAGCCGATCTGCACATTCTGGTTGAAGGCTTCGATCGAATAGTGCAGACTCTCGACCAAGTCATCCAACTGGTTGACTATAAGGATCTTTTGTTAACGAACATCCTGACATCACGATTGGATCCGGTCACGCGTAGGGGATGGGAAGAGGTCTCATCTACGAAGGAGGAGGACACGCTTGAGAATTTGCTGGAATTTCTGCGGCGTCGAATTCAGGTCTTGGACAGTCTCCCACCAAAATCCACCGACACTAGGGGTGCCGGTCAAATTCAACAGCAACAGAAGTCGAAGCTGCAATCCACGAAGGCCAGCTACAGTTCCACCGAGGCTTCCAAGGGACGTTGCGTTGTCTGCTCATCGGATCATTTGCTCTACCAATGCAGCGAATTCCAACAAATGGCAGTATCAGACAGGGATGGTGTCCTGAAGTCGCATGGTCTTTGCCGGAACTGCTTCAGAACGGGACATCAAGCCAAGGAATGCCGATCCAAATACTCCTGTAGGAACTGCAAGGGTCGTCATCACACCCTTGTATGTTTTAAGTCGGATAAGGAATCCAAGGTTGCAGCAGTTGCTAGGGGCAACGGGCCAACCACATCCAAGGACCAACAGGAATCATCCAACACCCATGTGGCTAACGTGGCAGCCACGGAAACTGCAGTGTCCGCTGCAGCTCACCAACACCCATCACAGGTTCTCTTGGCAACAGCTGTTGTCATAATCGAAGACGACATCGGCAACCGTCACCCCGCTCGCGCACTCCTAGATTCTGGATCCGAGAGTAATTTCATTACCGAGCGGTTGAGTCAGCGTTTACATGTTCATCGGGATCGGGTGGACATTTCGGTAGCAGGGATTGGTCAATCTACTACCAAGGTTCGGCAAAGAATTCGAGCGGTACTACGGTCACGAGTTTCCGACTTCTCTCGTGAATTAGGTCTTCTAGTTCTCCCAAAGGTCACCGTCAATCTCCCAACAACCGCCATCAACAGGAATACGTGGACTCTACCAAGCGGGATTCAATTGGCTGATCCCACATTCTTTGAGCCACATGCGGTGGACCTCGTGCTCGGTATTGAGCGGTTCTTCGAATTTTTCGAATCCGGAAGGAGGATTTCCTTGGGGGACCATCTCCCTACTCTAAATGAGTCCGTCTTTGGCTGGATTATTAGTGGCGGCATTTCGGATCCAAATCGCTGTCTGCACATCAGCTGCAACGCTACATCTCTAGCTGGATTGGATGAACTAATCTCTCGTTTCTGGTCCTGCGAGGAGGTTGACCAAGGCAAGGCTCACTCGCCGGAGGAAACACGGTGTGAAGACATCTATGTCAGCACGGTTCAACGAGGTTCGGACGGTCGCTACACCGTCTCATTGCCGAAGGAAGAAGATGCCATCTCACGGCTGGGCGAGTCATGGGACATCGCATACCGGCGTCTTCTAGGAACGGAGCGCAGATTGGCTAGGGATGTATCGCTCCGACAACAATACAATGCCTTTATGGAGGAATATTTGAAGCTAGGCCACATGCGGGAGGTAGAGGAGACTGATGCGGAATCGGTTAAACGGTGCTACCTTCCACACCACCCTGTCATCAAGGAATCAAGCACCACCACGAAGGTACGTGTGGTGTATGACGCGTCGTGCAAGACTTCAAGTGGCGTATCGCTCAACGACGTGCTGATGACTGGGGCAGTTCTTCAGGAAGAGCTTCGATCTATAATCCTGCGCAGTCGAACGAAGCAAATCATGGTCGTGTCGGACGTAGAAAAAATGTTCCGCCAAATCCTCGTCCACCTTCTGGAGCGTTCCCTGCAATGCATTCTCTGGCGCTTTTCACCGGCGGACGTTGTCAAGGTTTACAAAATGAACACGGTTACATACGGTACGAAGTCGGCACCATTTCTGGCCACCAGGACGCTCAAACAGCTCGCTTTAGACGATGAGGAGCAATATCCTCTTGCGGCAAGGGCGATTCTCGAGGACACATACATGGATGACGTGATCACTGGGGCCGACGACGCAGAAACAGCAACCAACTTGCGGGTTCAGCTGAATGCAATGATGTCAGGTGGAGGGTTTAAGCTGCGGAAATGGGCCTCAAACTGTCCGGAAGTGCTGGAGGGAGTACCCGAGGAAGACCTGGCAATTCAATCATCGGAAGGGATTAATTTGGACCCGGACCCTTCAATAAAAACCCTGGGACTAACTTGGATGCCAGTCTCCGATGTTTTGAAGTTCCAATTTTGCATCCCTAACTTGGAATCTGGTGCATCATTCACAAAACGCATCGTTCTCTCTGTGATTGCGTCACTGTTCGATCCGTTAGGACTGCTAGGAGCCGTTATCACTACGGCGAAGATATTCATGCAGCTATTGTGGAGCATACGTGACAAAAATGATCAACCTCTCAGCTGGGACCAGCCACTACCGCCAACGGTGGGTGAGACGTGGACGAAGTTTTATCTACAGCTACCACTTCTTAACCAACCCCGTATTGAGAGGTGCGTAATCATCCCGGAAGCAGTTTCGATCGAACTCCATTGCTTCACTGACGCCTCGGAGAAGGCTTATGGTGCGTGTCTGTACGTTCGTAGCACGAATGCATTAGGAAACGTGAAGGTTCGACTTCTTTCGTCAAAGTCGAAGGTTGCCCCATTGAAGTGTCAGACTATTCCAAGATTGGAGCTCTGTGGAGCGCTTTTGGGAGCGCAGCTTTTCGAAATGGTTCGAGGTTCGATAAGGATTGACGCAGACTGCTACTTTTGGACGGACTCCACATGCGTCCTACGTTGGATTGCGGCTCCACCAATGACCTGGACAACTTTTATCGCCAACCGTACCGCAAAAATCCAAACTATCACCGAAGGCTGTCATTGGAGTCATGTTCCTGGAGCACAAAACCCTGCAGACCTGATTTCCCGAGGTATCGCTCCGCAAGACATCCTAGAAAATCACTTCTGGTGGCGAGGACCCAGCTGGCTGGAGCAGATCTCAACTGAATGGCCTAGTTCTCCAAATATCTCGTCAACAGACGAATTCTTAGACGAAAAACGAAGGACAGTACTTGCAGGAACGTCTTCCACGATTGCCAAATTCAACCAAGAGTATTTCAACAAATTTTCGTCGTACACTGACCTCGTTCGTCGCACAGCATACTGGTTGAGGCTGATGAAGCTGCTCAAACTCCCATCATCGAAACGGAACCACTCGGAATTCCTGTCAACAGCTGAACTACGAGAGGCGGAAAACACATTGGTTCGTCTAGTTCAGAAGGAAGCCTTCATCGAGGAGTTGAGAGAGCTCACCAAGGGAGAACCGGTTCCAAAGGGATCCCCATTACGTTGGTTCAATCCGTTTGTTTCCAAGGATCAGCTGCTCAAGCTAGGCGGACGACTAAGGCACTCCATGGAGTCAGAAGACACTAAGCACCCTATGGTTCTTCCAGCAAGGCATCCGTTTACCCGGCTCCTTCTACAACACTACCACGAGCGCCTACTCCATGCTGGACCTCAACTGTTACTGAGCGTACTTCGACTTCGATTTTGGCCGCTGGGAGGAAGAAGTGTCATCAGGAACATCGTTCACAAGTGCCAGAAATGTTTCCGTTCAAGGCCCTCTACAGTTCAACAGTTCATGGGCGACTTACCAGCCACGCGAGTCACCGTGTCCCGCCCATTTTCCTCTACTGGTGTTGATTACTTTGGCCCAGTTTATCTCCGACCGGTACCTCGACGCGCTGCAGTTAAGGCATATGTCGCAATATTCATCTGCATGTGCACGAAGGCAGTTCATTTAGAACTTGTGTCAGACTTGTCGACTGATCGGTTCCTGCAGGCACTTCGACGGTTCGTATCACGGAGAGGAAGATGCACCCACATATATTCCGACAACGGCACTAATTTCGTCGGCGCACGCAACAAACTACAAGATCTCCTGAAACTGCTGAAGAACTACGACCACCACGACATCATAGCCAAAGAGTGTTCTAAGGACGGTATCCAGTGGCACTTTATTCCACCTAGTGCCCCTCACTTCGGAGGCTTGTGGGAAGCAGCTGTTCGTTCAACGAAGTATCATCTGCTGAGAGTAATAGGCGAAACACCAATAAACCCCGAAGACTTCAGCACACTGCTTGCTCAGGTCGAAGCCTGCCTCAACTCCCGCCCCCTCACGCCGCTGTCCGATGACCCAAATGACCTAGAGCCACTGACACCTGCGCATTTTCTAGTCGGTTCATCTCTGCAGTCGATCTGTGAACCTGACTTAGGAGAGCTTCCCATTAACCGGTTGAATGTCTTTCAACTCACGCAAAGAAGGTTGCAAGATTTCTGGAAGAGATGGCGTAGGGAATATCTCTGCCAACTACAGGCTAGATCTAAGCGGTGGAACCCAGCTGTTCAAATCGAAGTGGGAAAGTTGGTCGTCATCAAGGATGAAAATATCGCAACTACGCGATGGGAAAGAGACGCACCACCACGCCCACCCAAACAAAAAAAAAAAAAATAAAAAAAAAAACACAAAAAAAAAAAAAAAAAAACAAAAAAGAAAAAGAACATATACCCACCCCCCCCCCCCCCCGAAAAAAAAAAAACCAACACAACACTACAAAAACACCCCCCCATACCCTCCCCAAACCCCCCCCCCCCCCAAAAAGGATTTTATTTTTCTTTTCAGAAATTCTTTCTGGGTGGGTGAGGATGTACGATGACGAACACCCCAAAGCACTACAACCCTGGCAGTCTAATATCGTCTAGGCAACAGCTGATCGCCAGACAACAAAGGCTGTCGATCCAAAGCGAACCCATGGCAATGGCTATTGTCTACGTTCCAACCTTTGCTATCGAGCACTGCTGCAACCTTCAACAACATCACCAAGGCAGCAGATAGGAGCAGCGTATGTAGCCGATGGTCGGTTTTCGTCATCGAGAGTGAACTGCTCGAATTACCGATGGACTACCGATCACCCCTTTCGTGAATTCGAGAGGGAGATTTGAGCGACCACGGGTCATGTGATGACCAGCAGATTAGCCAGCGATTCGTTTCCAAGTTAGTTGGTTTCGGTTACCGTAGAGGACGGATGGAAGGAATTTTAATTTGTTAGTTTTTAAGTAGTTCGTTTTATTAAAGTTATACGGCAATAAATGTAGTGTTTTCAATCAGTTAAATTAGTGTGATGTGTTATTTGAGTGTCACCGGATAAACCCAAGGAATCCACCTTCACCACGGCGCTTGGTCAATCCATTCCCCTACCGCTACCAGCAGATACACCGGCGATATCTGATAACCCGATCCCCATCAGTGTTGGAGTCGGCACGGGCGGTTCACTGCCACAAATTCGAAGGAGGTAAGCCGGCTACACAACAGGCGAAATACCTGAAACCTGGAAGGAAGGTCTGATCATTTCGCTGCCCGACAAAGGCCCATCACCCTTCTTAACTGTATAGGTAAGGTTCTTGAGAAGATGGTCAACCGACGACTCATGGCTCTAATGGAATCTCATGGTTTGCTCAACAATCGACAGTTTGCTTTCCGCCCGCATAAATCCACCGATGATTACCTCACTGAGCTTGAGGATATCATTGACCTGGAAAGGGGAATGCATGGTGACGCTGTATCTCTCGATCTGTCTAAAGTATACGACCGTGCGTGGCTATTTCCCATACTCAAGTCCCTTGAGGAATGGGAAATCAAAGGTCACATGGGTCGCTATGTACAAAGCTTCCTGACAGACCGGAGATTCAGGGTCAACATTGGCAACGATCTGAGTTGAGATGTTAGGAAAATGGTGTTCCTCATGGCTCGATGATAGCCCTCATCCTGTTCCTTATTTGAATGCAATCCCTATTCAAAAATATCCCTCCCAATGTTTTCATCCTAGTTTACGCCGACGACATAACCATACTCGCATTCCATAGCTTCAAATCACTAGGTCGAAAAAGAATGCAATCGGCAGTTAACACAATTTCCAAATGGGCTGATGACCACGGCTTTACCCTTTCACCTGAAAAATCCCATCTATTACACCTTAGTTACAATAGGATTAAGATGAGCAAACTACCCGATATTACCCTAAATCAGTCCACCATCAAATCTAAACCTTCCCTCAAAATTCTTGGCGTCTATCTCGACCAGAAGCTCACCTTTAGTCACCATGCAGAAGTTGTACGTAAAACCACTGAAAAGCGTCTAGGTCTGATTAAAACAATTGGGTCTAGAATACCAAGTGCACATAGAGCCACCATCATTCGCGTGATAAATAGCTGGCTTCTACCCCAAATGTTTTATGGCGCTGGCCTATTTAGCAGAGGTGGTGATCGGGTGATCAAAAAACTCCGGCCCATGTTCAACAGAGCTTTTCACTACGCTTCAGGAGTTTTCGTCGCCAGTCCCATCTCTGCTATCATGGCCGAATGCGGTCAATTGCCATTCGAACATCACCTAGCGGCCTGCATGGTGACTAAAGCTATCCGTTGGCTCAGTCATAACGGTCGAGATCTAGTCCCTCTCGTAAGAAGAGCTGGCACCATATTTAATTCCCTAACCAATCACGAAATTCTTCCAATAGCTGTATTTACCAGATCCAAAACAAGATCCTGGAACATGCACCCCCCTAACATTAACCTCTCACTTCTCCATCTAGTTAAAGCTGGCGATACCTCATCCATAATACAGGCTCACTTCAACAAACTTATCCATGATAAATAACGCCAGCACCACCACATATATACAGACGGCTCTGTTGCCAATGATAAAGCCGGTTATGGCATCACCTTCGACTCCACAATTCCCCGTATCAGCTCTGTCTTACCATCACAGTGCTCCATTTTCAGTGCCGAAGCTTTTGCCCTAATGAAAGTGTTGCGCATAACTATGATTCTAAACTATTTACACTTAAAGCTAAGATTACTTAAACAACCCTAAAGCTATTTTTATATACAATTCGATTTCAAACACACATGTGAGTCATTTCTTAACACTAATATCAGAGATGAGAGGGAGCGAGCTTAAATTTTGTATACGATTGTCTGCTCAACAGATTAGATTTGAATACGATTGTCTGTACAGTAGCTAAAAGGATCGCCCGAGCGATACGACCAGTCAGTCGAAATAAACATCCCAACGTGAAACTACACAGCGTTATTTGTCGTGCATAAGAGCCACTGCTCCTAATTCCGAATTCCAAATTGTCGGTTGTATGTAAGGTATAAAGTGCTTGTCCGCGACTTTGGCGATAAAGTGGGAAAGCAGAAAGTAAATGCGATCGGCATGTGCTAATCTTGCACTCTAGTGAAAGAGCGAAGACAGTAAGTTTTCCCGCGAGTGTAGACCTTTTGACAGCCGTTAGAACGGCGAAGAAAATCACCTTCGGTCCAGCAACTACAGCCAACTGGCTCGTACATTTTGGTCCTTCGAACCGGATCGGAGGACCCCCGGTCGAAAGGTCTAGTGCTTAAGTGGTCATTGTTTTTATGGTCCGTGCGACCGTATGGTAGCCGGCAAAGAAACCATTTCGCAAATTGTGCCATTGCTTTGGTGTCTCACAATTGCGCCAAGTGTTGTGTGGAATAGTGCACCAGATTCCATTTGTGAAGCTAGAGAATAGCCGTAAGCCATTGCTGCGGTATTGTACAATATCCCATAGAGCGAGAGTGTGATCGCCTGCAAGCAAAGTATTGTTGATGCGCGTTACTCGGTTGGGAAGAAAAGTGTGCTGTTTTTAGCCTGGTTGAATTTAGCGAAGTTCGGCATGAATTAATGTGTTTTTGTGTTTTTTTGCCTTGTTGGTGGCAAAACAGAAGCAAACGGTACCTTAAAAGACTAAGTGACAGTGTTTGCACCGATCCGCGATTTCGTGACACAATCTGTGTATTTCGGCGGGAAGGATTTTCGTCCGCGTCGGGAAGGAGTAAACCGTTACCGTCCGCGCCGGGAAGGAGCAATTCGTTACCGTCCGCGTCGGGAAGGATTTTTTTCGATTTCGTTTTTCGCGTTTCGGACTAAATCGGTGCAAAATGCCGGACAAGAAGATCGAAAAAAGGCTGGCTGATTTGAAAATCGTGAAGAAGGGTTAATGTGTGCCATCGCGATGGCGTGGAAATGTTTGTAAGGGATTACCAAGAAAATCGTGATTTGTGCCAGGTACCCGTTCGACTCGAGTCTTTGGACAGAGTGTACCATGAATTCTTGGAAGTGCAAGGTGAAGTCGAGCAGTTGGATGACGAGAAAGGCTGAACGACCACCTATCTGAACGGGCTAGTTTTGAAGCACGCTACTGTACGGCGAAGGGTTTCTTGCTGTCCAAGCGACCAGCAGAGGCTAACCAAGCGGCCCTCAACGCGTCGATTCAGCATCCACCAACAAATTCAGGTACATTCCACCTCAGGCTTCCACAGATAGATCTTCCGAAATTCAACGGAGATTTCTCGAAGTGGTTGTCGATTCGTGACACCTACACTTCAATGGTGCACTCAAATGCTGACATTCCAACGGTGGCAAAACTCCAATACCTGGTCCAGTTCCTACAAGGCGAAGCACACAAGCCGTTCGAGAGTGTGGACATCGAGGCTGATAACTACGCTTCCGTGTGGGAGGCTCTACTAAAAAGGTATGATAATCGTAGATTCTTAAAAAAGCAGCTCTTCCACAGCATCCACAACTTCTCATCGCTGAAGAGAGAATCCGCCAACGAGTTACATGAGCTCGTGGATGAGTTCCAGCGTCACGTGAAGGCCCTAGCAAAGTTGGACGAACCCGTAGAGCATTGGGACACACCGGTCGTAAACATCCTCAGCTACAAGCTCGATCATGCAACCCTTCGTGCATGGGAAGAAAAGACCAGCCAGCTAAACGATGTCAAGTACAACGACCTTGTTGAGTTCCTGTATCAGCGTGTACAAATTCTGAAATCCGTTGCATCCGATCTGCAGCAACGTTCCCAACCAATCCAAGGAAAGGTGGCCGGCTACGTTCCTCCTTCCAAGAACTATAACCAGTCCAGAGTCGCTGCCAACGTTGCTGCTTCTGATAACAAGTCCAACTTCCCTTCTATTTTGCCTGCTCAGAAAGGCACTTCCTCTTCCAGTGTCAAGCCTTTGCCAAAATGCCTGTCAGCCAGCGGAGAGAGCTGGTATTACAACACAAGCTGTGCTGGAACTGCTTCCGAACTGGTCACCACGCCAGAAACTGCTCCTCCAAGTTCACCTGCCGATTGTTTCGAAACCGGCTCCATACAAACCCAACAAATAAGCATGTCGGTTCAGTCCCACGCCAGCATGGTTCTCCTCGAAACAGTCGTTCTCCAAGTCGTCGACGATCACGGTCATGTATTCCAAGCCCGAGCACTACTAGATTCCGCCTCGATGTCCAATTTTTTGTCCAAGGATCTTTCAAATCTGCTATCTAGCTCCCAATCGAAAGTTGATGTGTCCGTAACTGGAATCGGACAATCGCACCGGAAGATTAAGCGTGCAGTAACCACCACAATCCAATCAAGAATCGGATCGTTCTCTACGAGCCTCCAATATCTCGTGATCGAGCATCCTACTGCTGATCTACAAACCATGAACGTGCAGATTTCTTCCTGGAAACTTTTGAACGTCCAATTGGCTGATCCTGAATTCTACATTCCCAACAAGATCGACTTAGTCATCGGTGGTGAAGTGTATTGGGACCTACACACGGGTAAGAAGATTGATCTAGGCCCATGTCTACCCCACATCATAGAGACGTACTTTGGTTGGACATTCTGCAGTTCAACATCTCAAGATTCCTCCAACTCGATGTTATGCCAAATGTCTAGCATTGATACCCTACTAGATGCCACTCTCCAACGGTTCTGGGAGATCGAAACTATTCCGACCCAATCTATTCATTCCGCTACCGAGAAGACTTGCGAAGAACTGTATACTGCAACCACAACCCGAAACTCTACAGGACGATACGTTGTTAACTTGCCAAAAGCCAACAATCCGGAGATTATTTTGTGAAGTTCGGAATCTACTGCCGTACGCCGATTCCTTAGCTTGGAGCGTCGACTAGAGCGTGATCCCAGCACCAAAGCATCCTACCATCAATTCATGGAGGAATATGAGCGTCTTGGACACATGGTACGGCTAAACGAACCTGTGGACAACATGATACCGCATTGCTACCTCCCGTATCATCCCGTATTCAAGCTCTCTAGCACCACCACGAAGACGAGAGTTGTGTTTGATGCATCGTGTAAGACTGCATCGGGCTATTCGTTGAACGACCTACTACTCGTCGGACCTGTCGTTCAAGATGATTTGCTGCACACGTCATACGTTTTTGCTTCCACCCTATTGCCCTCAACGGTGACGTCGAGAAGATGTACCGTCAGATACTGCTCCACGAAGCAGACCGTCCGTACCACAGGATCAAATGGCGCAAGGACGCACCCAAACCAATTGCTACCTATGAGTTACAGACCGTGACCTACAGCACTGCCTCTGCCCCATACCTGGCCACCAAAACTCTTCAAAAATTGCCGAGTGATGCTGGTCACTTATTCCCTGCTGCTGCTGAACATGTCGCCAAGAATTTTTACGTTGATGATTTTTTGTCTGGTGCCAATGATGTCGATTCAGCGATCCAAATTCGACGCGAAGTTTCAGCGATGTTCGATTCTGCTGGAATCCCGATGAAAAAGTGGGCTTCAAACTCCGTCGAAGCCCTAGAAGACATTCCACAAGAAGACCGATCAATCCAGCCGTATCATGACCTGCAAGATCCGCAATTCGTCAGCACTCTTGGTCTAATATGGGAACCCGGAACCGACATCTTTCGGTTCAAGGTGCAGTTGCCTCTTCCATCGCTAATGCAATCACCATCGAAATCCATTTCTTTGCTGATGCATCAGACAAGGCCTACGGGACGTGTTGCTATGTTCGTGCCCACTCTACCCAAGAAGTATCCGTGAAACTGCTGGTCTCCAAGTCAAAGGTTTCGCCTCTAGCCGCACGCCTCACGATTGCCCGACTAGAGCTATGTGCTGCTCATCTTTCCACGCAGCAATATAAGAAAGTCACTTCGCCATTGAAAACTGTTCCACCGGCTTTCTTCAGGTCGGATTCAACCACTGTGATCCAGTGGCTCCGTTCATCTCCTGGACGTTGGAAAACGTTTGTTGCTAACCGAGAGAGCCAAATCCAAGCGACCACTTCTATCGACAAGTGGAATCACGTGGCAGGCTCAGATAATCCCGCCGACGATATTTTCCGTGGGTTGAACCCACCCGATCTTCTCACCAAAGCGAGATGGTGGAATGGACCATCGTGGCTTAAGCTGTCTCCAGAACTCTGGCCTGCAGGAACATTATCTACGACCGAAACGACAGAACTATCCCAAGAATGCCGCAAGATTCCCATCGTAGCGATGACAGCCATCCAAGGCACATTCCACGAAGACTTGTTTTCCAAGTACTCCAGCTTTTTCAAACTTCGTCGCATGGTCGCATGGTGGTTGCGATACCTTCAAATTCTTCGAGAACGTACAATGCGTTACCGTTTAAATGGAATCAATCCATGTGTGCCTAAAAGATCATCCAAACTGGTTCAGCCCCTTAACTCCGACGAACTCCTCTGTCGGCTAGCGCAGCTGGAAAACTTTCAAGAAGAGCGCAACGATCTCGTTGCTCATACAAATGTATCAAAATCCAGTCCGTTGAAATGGTTTAAGCCCTACGTAGATGATTTCGGATTGATCCGCGTTGGAGGACGCCTCGAAAATGCCGAGCTACCCGAGTCAACCAAGCATCCTATTGTTCTGAACGCCAAGCACCCGTTAACCATTATGCTCGCCGTATACTACCACAAGAACTTGCTTCATTCCGGTCCACAGTTGATGCTGGCTACCCTTCGCCAGAAATTTTGGATTCTGGGCGGACGAAACCTCGTCAGACGAACCTACCATCAATGCATCACCTGCTTTCGTAGCAAACCAAGGCTAATCCAGCAAACCATAGCAGAGCTACTCACATCACGTGTCACTCCGACGCGCCCTTTCTCCGTCTGTGGCGTAGACTACTGTGGGCCGTTCTACGTAAAAGCAGCAATCCGGAAACGAAGTCCTATAAAGGTGTATGTGGCTATTTTCATCTGTTTTTCTACACGATCCGTTCACATTGAGCTCGTCAGTGATCTAACGTCTGCTGCATTCATCGCCGCACTGCGACGCTTAATAGCTCGAAGGGGGAAGAATACCGAGCTGCACTCCGATAACGCCTCGACCTTCAAGGGAGCGTCACACGCCTTGCACCGAGTGTATCAAATGCTTAAGCAGGATGATGCTGATCGAAACCACATCCTTTCTTGGTGCGCAAATCACGAGATCCGATGGAAGTTTATCCCACCACGCGCGCCTCACTTTGGAGGACTTTGGGAGGCTGCGGTGAAGTTTTTATATACAATTCGATTTCAAACACACATGTGGGTCATTTCTCAACACTAATAACAGAGATGAGAGGGAGCGAGCTTGAATTTTGTATACGATTGTCTGCTCAACAGATTAGATTTGAATACGATTGTCTGTACAGTAGCTAAAAGGATCGTCCGAGCGATACGACCAGTCAGTCGAAATAAACATCCCAACGTGAAACTACACAGCGTTATTTGTCGTGCAGAAGAGCCACTGCTCCTAATTCCGAATTCCAAATTGTCGGTCGTATGTAAGGTATAAGGTGCTTGTCCGCGACTTTGGTGATAAAGTGGGAAAGCAGAAAGTAAATGCGATCGGCATGTGCTAATCTTGCGCTCTAGTGAAAGAGCGAAGACAGTAAGTTTTCCCGCGAGTGTAGACCTTTTGACAGCCGTTAGAACGGCGAAGAAAATCACCTTCGGTCCAGCAACTACAGCCAACTGGCTCGTACAGAAAGCTTGTCTCCTCATTCCACCCCCGACTGACTGTCCCTCCGTTATCTTCACTGACTCGGCAAGCTGTCTACAGGAAATGAATTCCTCATTCTTGAGACATCCCTGCCATCAGCTGATCGACAGCTTGTAGCATCGGCCAACAAGATCGTCTTCTGCTGGTTGCCAGGCCATTCTGGCATCCGTGGCAACGAGGAAGCGGACTGGTTGGCTGGTATTGGTCGCGAGCTGAACCCAGAGGATGTTCCCATTCCATCCCAAGACGCTATGAGATGGATCAATGAGAGGATTCGTGGAAGCTGGAACCTCTCATGGTTCCATAACAGACAGCCTGCCTTGAGGAAACTGAAAGAATCCACCCTCCCATGGCCTGATAACAAGATCCCCATTAACTGTCGCAAAATCTCCCGCCTACGTTTTGGCCACACCCGCCTCACCCATAGCAACCGTCTTGAAAAAATCGACCTCCCAGATTACACCACTTGTTGTGTTCCTTTAACCGTTCACCACATACTGATCAAATGCCATAAATATAAGAACGAACGCTTGAATTTTAATCTGAGTGACAA
>JAHHFK020002581.1:0-66133 GCA_024533555.2 Aedes koreicus | reverse complement strand
ATGATCGGGACAGGCAAATTTTTGATCAACTTTGCAGTGCTCTAACTTCATGAAATATTATCTGATTTCAATTGTCCAAGAAACATTCGACGGGAAATTCAATATTATTTTCTGTCTTGGTAACAAAATTGGCCATGGTTACCGGATACCGGAGTTGTTCTGGGTTTCCGGAGGGGCTATTTTACATGTTGACTTTGCGATGAATTTTCGTACAAGATGACGTTGTCAAACTTTTTTTTTCAGTAAACACACGAAAAAAAAAACATTTCCCAAGCAAATGAAAGGTCGATCACAGGAATCGGCCTTAAATTGACCGAGATATGGCCATTTCCGTGAAACAGGTTCTGATGAAGGGTCCTGGATGCGGTCAGTTCTTTATTTTACTCAAAACATGCTATGTCACAGCTTTTTTTCTTGTTTTTTACCACAAAGCGTATTATAAACGAAAAGTTGATCTTTGGCAATATTGGCCCCTCCCGGAACCACCGGAACGACCCCGGGGGAACCTGTAGTAGGGGCCAATTACGATTTTACTCGAAAGCATGCCGTGCAGCAGCTCTATCTTCATGATTTTTCATAAATATGATTTTTATACACTTTAGAAGGACATTGGCTACATTGGCTACTCCATGGACCACCGGAACGACCCCGGGGGAACCTGTAGTAGGGGCCAATTACGATTTTACTCGAAAGCATGCCGTGCAGCAACTCTATCTTCATGATTTTTCATAAGTATGATTTTTATACACTTGAGAAGGCTATTGGCTATATTGGCCACTCCCTGGACCGCCGGAACGACCCCGGGGGAACCTGTAGTAGGGGCCATTTACGATTTTACTCGAAAGCTTGCCGTGCAGCAGCTCTATCTTCATGATTTTTCATAAATATGATTTTTATACACTTGAGAAGGACATTGGCTACATTAGCCACTCCCTGACCACCGGAAAGACCCCGGGGGAACCTGTAGTAGGGGCCAATTAAGATTTTACTCCAGAGCATGCCGTACAGCAGCTCTATCTTCATGATTTTTCGTAAACATGGTTTCGATGGACTTGGGAAGGCCATTGGCTACATTAGCCATTCCCTGGATCGCTAGAACGGCCCTCGGGAGAACCTGTAGCAGGGGCCATTTACGATTTTACTCCAAAATGTGAACTATAAGATTCACTAGCTAGCCTGAACCAGCTTCCTGGTAGCTTCAAGGATCAATTTATTTAGCTTTGGTTCGGATATGCAAGAAATAATTTGATGAAGTATAGGGAAGAGTGGGTTTTATTAGTAGCGCGTGGGTCCTCCGTCCGTATCAAGAACGGCTTCAATCCGCCTTGAGATGGAACTGTAGAGGTTTTGGATCACGTCTACAGGTATTTTATACCACTCGTCGATCAAAGTTTTCTCCAGTTCCTTCAAAGACGAAGGTGGTGGGAAAACATTTCGCACCCTTGCTTCCAATGTTGACCACAATGGTTCAATAATATTAATGTCCGGTGACTGAGCAAGCCACTCAAGGTGATCGAAATCACTTGCGTGATCCTCATACCACTTCTTGATGGACTTCGCTGTGTGGATGGGAGCGTTGTCATCCTGGAAGATGATCCTGGAGATCCTGGAAATCGCGCCCCAGACCATTACCGATCCCCCACCATGCTTCACAGTGGGAAGCAGGCAATCTTTGCCGTACTCCTCTCCAGGAGAACGCCACACGTACACCCGCCCGGTTGTTGGGAAGAGCGTGAAAGAGGATTCATCTGAATAGACTACATTCCTCCACTGGGCTTCTGTCCAAGCGGCATAGAGCTGACACCAGCGCTTCCTCTTCGCTGCATTCGCTGGCTTTATAAGCGGCTTGGCAATTCCTGCCCGCCCACGCAGGTTCATCCTGTGCAGCTCCCTCCGAACGGTCCTTGTTGATACAGGTTCTTCAATTGAGTCGTTCAAGGCTGCTGTTGCTTTAAAAGCCGAAATCTTTCTATCCGCCTTAACAATCCGTTTCAACGCCCGTTGCTGTCGACTACCAAGCTTTCGTCTCCGTCCAGTACTTTTACCGGGTGAATTTTTTCCGGCCTCATACTCAGCCATGATTCGACAAACGGTGGTTTTCGAAACGCCGACTATTTTGCACGTTTCGGCAATCGAAGCTCCTGCCTCTCGCGCACCAACGATCCGGCCACGTTGAAACTCGGTAAGAATCGTAGCCATCGTGAACTGCAAAAAAATTGACAGTTCAAATAGCTTGTTTACATGTTTTGTTATTTCGAAAACTCGCGTAAAATATGAGCAAAAAAATGCGTGTAAAAAGGATTTGGTGTAGAACATTGCATCATGACGTCATTTGACTGTTCAGGTAGCTTGTTTACATGTTTTGTTATTTCGAAAACTCGCGTAAAAAATGAGCAAAAAAATACGTGTAAAAGGATTTGGTGTAGAACATTGCATCATGACATCATTTGACAGTTCAGGTAGCTTGTTTACATGCTTTCGAGTAAAATCGTAATTGGCCCCTACTACAGGTTCCCCCGGGATCGTTCCGGTGGTTCTGGGAGGGGCCAATATTGCCAAAGATCAACTTTTCGTTTATAATAAACTTTGTGATAAAAAACAAGAAAAAAAAAACAAGAAAAAAAGCTGTGACATAGCATGTTTTGAGTAAAATAAAGAACTGACCGCATCCAGGACCCTTCATCAGAACCTGTTTCACGGAAATGGCCATATCTCGGTCAATTTAAGGCCGATTCCTGTGATCGACCTTTCATTTGCTTGGGAAATGTTTTTTTTTTCGTGTGTTTACTGAAAAAAAAAGTTTGACAACGTCATCTTGTACGAAAATTCATCGCAAAGTCAACATGTAAAATAGCCCCTCCGGAAACCCGGAACAACTCCGAAAACCCGGAACAACTCCGGTATCCGGTGACCATGGCCAATTTTGTTACCAAGACATAAAATAACATTAATTTCTCCGTCGAATGTTTCTTGGACAATTGAAATCGGATAATATTTCATGAAGTTAGAGCACTGCAAAGTTGATCAAAAATTTGCCTGTCCCGATCATTTTGTCTATCCCCTGTATTATACAAAACTACAACATAAAATTGCATTTCATTACAACAATTTGATTTTCAAAGATTTCTCGACGAGGATAGCGATGGTGAGCTGAAAGAATATAGTGATTCCCATATTTTTGCAATTTCCTTGGTTCCGATCCGAGTCACGACGGCGGATTGGAGACCTTAACGAAGAAGTGATTTGGAATAATAAGCTACTATTGCTTTGTTGTCCAATCCAGCTGATATTCTGTAAAGCAGCTGACGCAGCTCACAAGAAAGGAGGTAAGCAAAATGGAGGAAAATATTGAAAAATGTAGCCAACGAAAGCGAATATCAGAGGTGTAAACGTGGAGATTTCAGCGGAGCTTGTTTTGGTAATGGTTGATACGAAGGTGGTTAATGACATGGCAGGAACTCATTCACAACAATGTTACATCTGTTTGCGGTCGTAAAAAAAGCGATTGAATTATTCTTTTGAAGATCAAACATGTAGCGTCCCAGCTATATTTAAGCATGTCCCCCTTTGATCCCCAACCCTCTGCCGCCCCAAAACCCGTCCCTACACCCCCCAGATTTCAATCCCGCAGGCTCCCAAAGAAAGGTTGGGATTGAGACTCAATGAGCCACTTCCGGGAGGAGGAAATTTGTATGATGGAAACACAGCTCGACGATTTTTCAGCGAAGTAGATGCAGTTTCCGAAATAACAGGGCTAAAAACCTTTTATCAAAATTCGCAACCCTTCTAAAAGTCGTCAACCTGAACCGAGAAATTGAAGCAGAAGCTTTTGGACAATTTTCTCAAGATATAGGATGTATCGTGGATTTTTCGATTGGTATGTGCTTCCTCCTACAGTGCAAAAGCTACTATTACACGGTAGCCATATTATCAGGACTGCTGCACTGCCGTTAGGGATGCTGAGTGAGGAAGCTCAGAAAACTAGGAATAAATGAATAAGGAATTTTCGGGAACGGCATGCAAGGAAGTTCAACGGTATTGTCAACTTGAAAGACGTTTTCAAGCGGCTTCTTCTCACTTCCGATCCTGCAATCTCACTTATCAACAGACGTACAACTCGTGGTTAGACACAGTTTGATTTACTTGAAGAATCTCGAAACTTAATAAAAATTAAAATTACTGAACAGAAAAAGCAATGATTTCTGTGTGTTTTGATTCTATTTAAGCTCCTTAAATATGTTTAAATTGAAAACTTTATGTTACAGAAAGTAGCTTTGAAAAAGATAGAAAAATATCATCTCTCCCAAATTCTCCTAAAATGTACTCTAAGGGGAGTTGAATCAAGTCATGGTATGCCATATTTTTTTCTGGTGCTCCATTTCAAGTTGTGAGGCCAATAGAATGGCGTAAATTTAACTGAAAATTATGTTTGTAAGATGCCACCATCCTAGCGTGGGCCTTGCCCTGCATGCGGTTCCACTTAACAGAAAGATCATGCTTTGTTACCGTTCTACATTCAACATACTGCTGTATGAAGGGCCAAAAAGGGTTGGGCAGGCCCGTAGGCAGACACACTTACGCGAAACCTGCGGGAATAATAGAATCTCCTTCCAGCAATATGATCCGATAAAACGGACAACAAAATACGCAATTCAGTTAAGCTTTCCACTAGGTGGTTTGTTTGAGAAAGGCGCGTCAAATTCATTACAACTGTTGGAGTGGAATGTAACAATCATAAATGATAGACACATACCCTCCTAGACTTCGGTTGGCTGTCCACTCCGTTGTCCAATTGCAACTTTATGGATGCCCTGATGCACCCTCCCATCCCAGTATTGAAATGTTCGAAACCAATGAATTAGAATTAGGTTCATGCAATATATATCATATATAATTATAATAAGGAAAAAAGTATTTATAAAGGGAATGTTATTTGATACAGCAAAATGAGTAGCCTGGGCTGAGTAATGTTTTAGAATTGTACACCTTGCATGTAGAAATTTCTAAAATGGTGATTTCTCCTGGTTCTATGGAGCAATAACATATATTAGGATCTTTTAACAGAATAATATCCGACGTACTCTGCGTTAACAGTTAATATCAAAATAATGGTCAATAGTTGCTAAGATTGATGAAAATAGTATAATAACTTCAACAGTCGAGCTTGTAAAGAGAAATAATAAACCAACAAGGAAGCCTTAACTGACTTTAGGTAATAAGTACGTATGTCTGCCGCAGATTCAGTTGCAGCTTCTTGTATTATAGGCACTAAATACTTCTAAATCGTAAGAGGGAGAAGAAAGGATATAAAACAGAATTATCTATAAAATACATAACCTATGAAGTGAAAATAATAAAATTATGTTTATGCTAATATATCAATCACGAAAACAAAAGTAATGATAAAAATGGTAATGGTAATTATAAAAATATAATCAATATACAATGTCAAACAAAATAATATACATGATACAGTGAAGGGATATTATAAAATGAACTGATACCAACTCTATTTCAAATTACATAGCCATGAGAAAGATTTTAAAATTATTTTACGAGACTTGGTAATTCCATGGATAACCTGAAATAATATATCATATTTATAAAGAATAGTATATCTTAAATTTCGATATCCTGTTCCGTTTCCATGCATCGCAATAATCATTTGTAGTGGATCTCAAAGGTACTACAGTAATTTTAAATAATAATATTAATTTAAATTAAATTATATACTTTCATATCTCAACATAGAGTAATATAATGACGTAATAAAATATTACTATGAGCACGACGGCTAACGATAAACGAATGAATATCTGTAACTAAGCTGGTCATCCTCTCAACGATAGACTTCTTCTTTTGAAGCTACTGTAGTATTAACCGTTAATATCGAGTAACATTAATATCTGTATCCACAATAATGATAAGAATAAGAGAACATAATATATTAATGTATACAACATATCTGACATCCATTAGTCCAAAGACAACTTATGTAAACGTTATGCTGAAATAATCAAATACAATTTGAGCTTTTAATGCTAATAATGTTGCTCCATGCTCATAAGATAAATGGTTTGGAACGCAAAGATGATCACAAACCGTGCTGAAATTATAAATTGAATGTAAATGTTCGCACCCCCTCACTTCGCTATTGTCAAAATGACAACATTGCCCAGGCTACACCAACCAGCGTCTCAATGTTTCAGCTGACAGTCTTTTGTGATCATATGACTCGTGGAGGCGTGAGGTAGGAACTTGTGAGGACGAGAGGTCGGCCGCATCCTCCTTCGAAGTTGTCAACTCACCATTCGAAGCCCTGGCGTAAATTTAACTGAAAATTTACAATAAAATGAAAACAAGAAGAAATACAATTATGTTATGTTCAGCAAAATTGTAGCAAATGTCAAAACAAACAACTTTGTAGATCATAGCAAGCTGGTAAACGTTAAAAATGAAAGACTTTCAGTCGAAAAACGATTTTTTACTAAACTTCGTAATTCATAAAATTCGTAAAACGTTAGCGTACACCACAATCTTGCGTTTAATGCAAGAAAAAATTACTTTCATACAAATTGTAGTACAACAAGTTTGCAACAAGTTCTCGGAAATAACCAAAGCTCCAAAACCACAGATTGCCATTGTAAACCTCATGTCCGCCTAAAGCTGCTTACTGAACCACTGTGCACTGGAGAGTAGCTTCTCTTCCAACATGAAGAAAATCTACTACTAAGCATTAATCAGTCACATACATCCACACTTGCCGGTATTCCATACATGTTCACGTAAACTGACAGCAAACAGCCAGCACTTAGATTCGCGCGCCGTGAGTACATGAAGCAAACGAATGAAGCAGTGGTTGGCTGCTGCCGGCTTTTGCTAATATACTATCTATATCTACTCAGCAACTCGCGTGTTGAGGATCTTTTCCTCGCTCTCTTGTTGCTTCTAAATGCAGCCGTTTGGCTCGGCCCGGTGTGCCAGTCCTGTCACCGTTACCCTCAGTCGCTAACGGGAAGAAGTGAAAGAAAGTCGCAAATCGGCGAACGCTCTCCGCAAATCGCTGCCTTTGAGCTAGCTAGTTAGAGCACGGCGCGCGGTGGTTGGGCGCAAGACCCTGTCCAATGGTTTTCTTTTCCGAACCGCTGGAGCACACTTCGAACGCTTTTCAGTCCCCGTATGTATTGCGCGACGTTCACACCGTTATCAAACGCGGAACCGATCTGATCGAACCGAACCTCTGAGGAGAATTATTAACGGACGAACCGGAGTGAAGTGCGATAATAGGGTGGATTAGGATCGTTTTACAAGTGCTAATTGGAATCTGAACGCTATGTGGATTGAAACGGATACTGAGTGCTCTATGTGACTAGTGACTGTCGCATGCTGGTGTAAGGGGATTCCTCAAACAACTACGAAGTAAATATTCTGAAACACAGATAGATTTAAAGAAAATATCAGCCCTCAATTCATGACTGGCTTAAGTGCGTCTACTTCTGTACCATTGAAAAATATGGAGACGCATGGTGGCTTCTAAAGACAATCTAAATAATCACCTATGCAGAGCTTAGGATTCACTTTTCAACAGTGAAAAATTACGCTTATCTAATGTTATTAGGATCCAATTCTCTCTCCAGATGACTGACAAAGTGACAATAGTCAGGCTATCGTTGCCCGAACAGCGATAAGCGACGCATTAATTCAACATTTTATTTTTCTTTCTCTATTCATTTCCAACAGCACTGCAGAAATTAACAGTGACAACGTTTCGGTACTCCCCCAAGATTGGCAGTCGATCAAAATGAAAAACCGCGCGCCGTAAACGTATATGTGTGGATGTGTGTTTGTGTGCAAAACAGTGAAAGTCAATTAGGGGGCAACCGGAAAAATTGACGGCAAAAACACGGAAGATGAAAAGGTGAGCTTCTGGACCGTCAACTTTATCACCATCAGCCGGTTAGGTTTGGGAGTGAAAGAAGAAAATGTAAAATCACAGCATACTCGTGCGCGTGTGTATTTACCGTCAATTAGTTGGGGAAGAGTTTTGCAGGAAGGAACAACATTTTAAATCAGAACTGCACACTTTGAAAATCATAGGCCTTTGCCTCGATATATTCGGCTTGAATCGAAGCAAAAATAACCAAAAATCAACGGATCGCTGGAGGGAGATGAACAGGTAGGTGCAGAATGACTAAAAGGTTATTGAGTTGGTGGTGGGGATTTTTAGGTTGAAAAATGGCACTGAATTCTAGCTCGTAATATTTTTAGAACATGTAGGCGGAACCAGTTAAAAGTTTGGCAAGATTCATTATATATTGAGTTATGATCTGGAGCAGATTTCGTATAATGCTGATGGTATTATTTTTATTACTTCTATTGACTATAGATATTTCATTCAATAGAATATTTAAATGTTTTGTTTTACACTTTGATTGTTGTTTTTTTGTATTCTCCCAATGCGCGGGGTAACGATGTATGATGAAATTTGTCAGAAGCAGATAATATTCCACCAACATGAGTTTTTTTTTCCGGTTGCCCCCTAATTGACTTTCACTGTTTTTTGCACACAAACACACATCCACACATATACGTTTACGGCGCGCGGTTTTTCATTTTGATCGACTGCCAATCTTGGGGGAGTACCGAAACGTTGTCACTGTTAATTTCTGCAGTGCTGTTGGAAATGAATAGAGAAAGAAAAAATAAAATGTTGAATTAATGCGTCGCTCCCCCCTGTTCGGGCAACGATAGCCTGACTATTGTCACTTTGTCAGTCATCTGGAGAGAGAATTGGATCCTAATAACATTAGATAAGCGTAATTTTCACTGTTGAAAAGTGAATCCTAAGCTCTGCATAGGTGATTATTTAGATTGTCTTTTAGAAGCCACCATGCGTCTCCATACATTTTTCAATGGTACAGAAGTAGACGCACTTAAGCCAGTCATGAATTGAGGGCCGATATTTTCTTTTAAATCTATCTGTGTTTCAAGAATATTTACTTCGTAGTTGTTTGAGGAATCCCGTTACACCAGCATGCGACAGTCACTAGTCACATAGAGCACTCAGTATCAGTTTCAATCCACATAGCGTTCAAGATTCCAATTAGCACTTGTAAAACGATCCTAATCCACCCTATTATCCCTCTTCACTCCGGTTCGTCCGTTAATAATTCTCCTCAGAGGTTCGGTTCGATCAGATCGGTTCCGCGTTTGATAACGGTGTGAACGTCGCGCAATACCTGGGGACTGAAAAGCGTTCGAAGTGTGCTCCGGCGGTTCGGAAAATCAACCATTGGACAGGGTCTTGCGCCCAACCACCGCGCGCCGTGCTCTAACTAGCTAGCTCAAAGGCAGCGATTTGCGGAGAGCGTTCGCCGATTTGCGACTTTCTTTCACTTCTTCCCGTTAGCGACTGAGGGTAACGGTGACAGGACTGGCACACCGGGCCGAGCCAAACAGCTGCATTTAGAAGCAACAAGAGAGCGAGAGAAAAGATCCTCAACACGCGAGTTGCTGAGTAGATATAGATAGTATATTAGCAAAAGCCGGCAGCAGCCAACCACTGCTTCATTCGTTTGCTTCATGTACTCACGGCGCGCGAATCTGAAGTGCTGGCTGTTTGCTGTCAGTTTACGTGAACATGTATGGAATACCGGCAAGTGTGGATGTATGTGACTGATTAATGCTTAGTAGTAGATTTTCTTCATGTTGGAAGAGAAGCTACTCTCAAGTGCACAGTGGTTCAGTAAGCAGCTTTAGGCGGACATGAGGTTTACAATGGCAATCTGTGATTTTAGAGCTTTGGTTACTTCCGAGAACTTGTTGCAAACTTGTTGTACTACAATTTGTATGAAAGTAACTTGTTCTTGCATTAAACGCAAGATTGTGGTGTACGCTAACGTTTCTAAAAATTTTATGAATTACGAAGTTTATTAAAAATCGTTTTTCGACTGAAAGTCTTTCATTTTTAACGTTTACCAGCTTGCTATGATCTACAAAGTTGTTTGTTTTGACATTTGTTTAATGTCAGATCACCCGTGGACTAACCAGGCGTTGTAAAATAATTTTAGATTCCCTGTTTTTTCTCATGGCGGTGATTTGTCTAAGCTTTCAGGTTCATAATGGATGCGCAAGTGTTTCTATAATTGCAGCAGGACGTCAGTCTGCAGACATGTCATATAGACAAATGATTTATTATTGTTGTTAGTTCATATTGTTATATCCCTTCACTTTTTTATTTATTATCTTATTTGACATTGTTTATTGATTGTATATACATCATTTTCTTTACCATTTGAATTATTCCATTGTTTTTCACGAATTTATATTTTAACATAAACATAATTTTAATATTGTACTTTTCAGGTTATGTTTACTTTTATTATGTCTTATATGTCGAATGATCATTTTTACCTTCTTCTGCCTTTTATAACAAAGAAGTACGTTGTGCCTTGAATACAAGAAACTGCAACTGAATCTGCGGCAGACTTTCGTTCTTATTATCTAACTTCCGTAACTTAGGTTTCCTTGTTGGTTTATTATTCTTTTTTACAAGCCGACAATTGAAGATACTTATTTTATCAATTTTAACTAGTATTGACAAACATTTTGATAGTAACTGTTAGCACTGAGTGCGTCTGATATTATTCTGTTAAAAGGTTTTAAGATCAACTGGCACATGTTATTGAACCATAGAACCCGCAGAAAGGAAATCACCATTTTATAAATTTGGTCATGAAAGGTGTTCAACTCAAAAAGATTATCCAGTTCAGGCTACTGGCATAATTGAAGTTGCAATTGGACAATGCAGTGGACAGCCAACTGCAGTCTAGGAGGGAATGTGTCTATAATTTACGATTGGTACATTCCACCCCAACAGTTGTTATGATTTTGACGCGCCTTTCCCCATTAAACCATCTATTCAGTTAAATTTACGCCATACTATTGGCCTCACAACTTGAAATGGAGCACCAGAAAAAAATATGGCATACCATGACTTGATTCAACTCCCCTTAGAGTACATATTAGGAGAATTTGGGAGAGATGATATTTTTCTTTCTTTTTCAAAGCTACTTTCTGTAACATAAAGTTTTCAATAAAAACATATTTAAGGAGCTTAAATAGAATCAAAACACACATAAATCATGGCTTTTTCTGTTCAGTATATGACAACTACCTCGTGTTTTCATAGAAAAAGGCTTAATAGGATATTAGTTAATTTTTATTAAGTTTCGAGCTTCTTCGAGTAAATCAAACTGTGTCTCACCACGAGTTGTACGTCTGTTGATAAGTGAGATTACAGGATCGGAGGTGAAAAGAAGCCACTTGAACACGTCTTTCAAGTTGACAATACCGTTGAGCTTCCTTGCATGCCGTTCCCGAAAATTCCTTATGCACTTATTCCTCGTTTTCTGAGCTTCCTCACTCAGCATCCCTAACGGCAGTGCAGCAGTCCTGATAATATGGCTACCGTGTAATAGTAGCTTTTGCACTGTAGAAACTGTACACCAATCGAAAAATCCCGCATTGCCGATCCTATAGAGAAATTGTCCAAAAGCCAATTTCTCGGTTCAGGTTGACGACTTTAGAAGGGTTGCGAAATTTTGATAAAGTTTTTAGCCCTGTTATTTCGGAAGCTGCGTCTACTTTTCGCTGAAAAATCGTCGGTGATTTCCAGCTCCTTGGAAGGAGCCTGCTATGGATCGCATTGTCACTTACGACATAGCCGCAATGACAGTATGGTTCGTGTCTGGCGTGAGAAAGGAGAAAACACATGCTAAATATAGCTGGGACACATGTTTGATCTTCAAAAGAATATTCCAATCTTTACGACCGCAAACGAAAATAACAACATTGTTGTGAATACCTGCAACCATTAAAACAAGCTTCCGCTGAAATCTCCACGTTCCCGCCGTTGTTGGCTTTCGTTGGCTACATTTTTCAATATTTTCCATACAGGGGATAGACAAATTGATCGGGACAGGCAAATTTTTGATCAACTTTGCAGTGCTCTAACTTCATGAAATATTATCCGATTTCAATTGTCCAAGAAGCATTCGACGGGGAATTCAATTTAATTTTATTTTTTGGTAACAAAATTGGCCATGGTCACCGGATACCGGAGTTGTTCCGGGTTTCCGGAGGGGCTATTTTACATGTTGACTTTGCGATGAATTTTCGTACAAGATGACGTTGTCAACCATTTTTTTTCAGTAAACACACGAAAAAACGAAACATTTCTCAAGCGAATGAAAGGTCGATTACAGGAATCGGCCTTAAATTAACCGAGATATGGCCATTTCCGTGAAACAGGTTCTGATGAAGGGTCCTGGATGCGGTCAGTTCTTTATTTTACTCAAAACATGCTATGTCACAGCTTTCTTTCTTGTTTTTTTTTTCTTGTTTTTTACCACAAAGCTTATTATAAACGAAAAGTGGATCTTTGGAAATATTGGCCCCGCCCGGAACCACCGGAACGACCCCGGGGGAACCTGTAGTAGGGGCCAATTACGATTTTACTCGAAAGTATGCCGTGCAGCAGCTCTATCTTCATGATTTTTCATAAATATGATTTTTATACACTTGAGAAGGCCATTGGCTACATTAGCCATTCCCTGGATCGCTGGAACGGCCCTCGGGAGAACCTGTAGCAGGGGCCAATAACGATTTTACTCCAAAATGTGAACTGTAAGATTCACTAGCTAGCCTGAACCAGCTTCCTGGTAGCTTCAAGGATAAATTTATTTAGATTTGGTTCGGATACATTGCAATGAAGTAATTTGATGGAAGTAGTAGGGAAAATTAAGATTTTATTAGAAAGCGATGGGTCCTCCGTCCGCATCAAATGCTTCTATCCCTTCAGATGAGCTTTACATAAATGTATGATTTTTATCCCACCTGAAAACGCCATGGCTACATTGAACGTCATTTTGGAGGGTAAACATCCCCCTATCTGTTACAATGACGATCTTTTCTGCGTGGGCGGCTTTTGGTTGGCGAGAAAAAAGGCTGACAAATGTTTGTTTACAAAAGCATATATGCCCTTTTGACATATTGCTATACACTTGAGAAGACTGTTGGCTACATTGGCCATTCCCTGGACCACTGGAATGACCCCGGGGGAACCTGTAGTAGGTGCCAATTAAGATTTTACTCCAAAACATGTAAACAAGCTACCTGAACTGTCAAATGATGTCATGATGCAATGTTCTACACCAAATCCTTTTTACACGTATTTTTTTGCTCATATTTTACGCGAGTTTTCGAAATAACAAAACATGTAAACAAGCTACCTGAACTGTCAATTTTTTTGCTCATTTTTTACGCGAGTTTTCGAAATAACACAGTTCACGATGGCTACGATTCTTACCGAGTTTCAACGTGGCCGGATCGTTGGTGCGCGAGAGGCAGGAGCTTCGATTGCCGAAACGTGCAAAATAGTCGGCGTTTCGAAAACCACCGTTTGTCGAATCATGGCGGAGTATGAGGCCGGAAAAATTTCACCCGGTAAAAGTACTGGACGGAGACGAAAGCTTGGTAGTCGACAGCAACGGGCGTTGAAACGGATTGTTAAGGCGGATAGAAGGATTTCGGCTTTTAAAGCAACAGCAGCCTTGAACGACTCAATTGAAGAACCTGTATCAACAAGGACTGTCCGGAGGGAGCTGCACAGGATGAACCTGCGTGGGCGGGCAGCAATTGCCAAGCCGCTTATAAAGCCAGCGAATGCAGCGAAGAGGAAGCGCTGGTGTAAGCTCTATGCCGCTTGGACAGAAGCCCAGTGGAGGAATGTAGTCTATTCAGATGAATCCTCTTTCACGCTCTTCCCAACAACCGGGCGGGTGTACGTGTGGCGTTCTCCTGGAGAGGAGTACGACAAAGATTGCCTGCTTCCCACTGTGAAGCATGGTGGGGGATCGGTAATGGTCTGGGGCGCGATTTCCTGGCATGGGGTTGGTCCAATTGTCGCTGTAAAAGGCAAAATGAAGGCTGACCACTACAGGACTATATTGGATGAGCAGGTATTTCAACTGTTGGTGACATATGTACACTACAAAGAGTTATTATTTTTAAATTTCAACTAGGTGCTTCCCATGATGCGATCCATTTTCCCAGAAGGGAACGGCGTCTTCCAGGATGACAACGCTCCCATCCACACAGCGAAGTCCATCAAGAAGTGGTATGAGGATCACGCAAGTGATTTCGATCACCTTGAGTGGCCTGCTCAGTCACCGGACATTAATATTATTGAACCATTGTGGTCAACATTGGAAGCAAGGGTGCGAAATGTTTTCCCACCACCTTCGTCTTTGAAGGAACTGGAGAAAACTTTGATCGACGAGTGGTATAAAATACCTGTAGACGTGATCCAAAACCTCTACAGCTCCATCTCAAGGCGGATTGAAGCCGTTCTTGATGCGGACGGAGGACCCACTCGCTACTAATAAAACCCACTCTTCCCTATACTTCATCAAATTATTTCTTGCATATCCGAACCAAAGCTAAATAAATTGATCCTTGAAGCTACCAGGAAGCTGGTTCAGGCTAGCTAGTGAATCTTATAGTTCACATTTTGGAGTAAAATCGTTATTGGCCCCTGCTACAGGTTCTCCCGAGGGCCGTTCCAGCGATCCAGGGAATGGCTAATGTAGCCAATGGCCTTCCCAAGTCCATCGAAACCATGTTTACGAAAAATCATGAAGATAGAGCTGCTGTACGGCATGCTCTGGAGTAAAATCTTAATTGGCCCCTACTACAGGTTCCCCCGGGGTCTTTCCGGTGGTCCAGGGAGTGGCTAATGTAGCCAATGTCCTTCTCAAGTGTATAAAAATCATATTTATGAAAAATCATGAAGATAGAGCTGCTGCACGGCATGCTTTCGAGTAAAATCGTAATTGGCCCCTACTACAGGTTCCCCCGGGGTCGTTCCGGTGGTTCCGGGAGGGGCCAATATTGCCAAAGATCCACTTTTCGTTTATAATAAGCTTTGTGGTAAAAAACAAGAAAAAAAAACAAGAAAAAAAGCTGTGACATAGCATGTTTTGAGTAAAATAAAGAACTGACCGCATCCAGGACCCTTCATCAGAACCTGTTTCACGGAAATGGCCATATCTCGGTCAATTTAAGGCCGATTCCTGTGATCGACCTTTCATTCGCTTGGGAAATGTTTCGTTTTTTCGTGTGTTTACTGAAAAAAAATGTTTGACAACGTCATCTTGTACGAAAATTCATCGCAAAGTCAACATGTAAAATAGCCCCTCCGGAAACCCGGAACAACTCCGGTATCCGGTGACCATGGCCAATTTTGTTACCGAGACATAAAATTAACATTGAATTCCCCGTCGAATGCTTCTTGGACAATTGAAATCGGATAATATTTCATGAAGTTAGAGCACTGCAAAGTTGATCAAAAATTTGCCTGTCCCGATCATTTTGTCTATCCCCTGGAATGGATGGAATGCAATTTTTAGTCTCAAATCACTTGAATAATTCATAATGTTTGCCATTTCGTTTCAAAATAATTACCAAAAGTTGAGAGGCGTAATGTCCATAAAAATTCATGCCTCCAAAATCGTCATTCCTCGAGGCTGTTAATTTTTATGACAAAAACGGGTAGCAAAAGAAAATCAGAATAGTAACCGGCTTCTTGGAATCGCGTTGAGCGTGCTCGGAATTCCATCGCAACCACGTGACGCCATTCTCGACGGTGCTTAATCATTCACGGCCATGTCTATAAAACTTTTAAACCATGAACCAAAAAGCACAATAAAATCTTTATCCTACTGCCATCCACCCGCTGACACCATGGAAACAAAAGAAAAATAAACGGAGCGAAAATCAAAATAAAGATTTCCATGGAGCATGCCATTATTATTATTATTCATGTTCATAAAAAAACGCTTTCGTTCGCTCTTTTCGTAATGGTTCTGGCATCCTCTTACCACACACTGAAAAATTATTCACGGGCTCGGTTAAACATTTAGCTGAATTCACTCGGCATTTCCATATTTAACTGATAACTCGGCAAAAAATCGAACGATGCCGAGTCTCAGCAACACTTGAAACACATCACTGAAATATCGGGTAATTTCATTATTAAACTGATTCTCGTCAACACTAGGAGCCGAGCACAAACGATAACCAAACTTCAACCGACCTCAGCTGTTAGTGTGTTTATCTGTCAACCGCCATGCGCCATATTGTTTGCATTCGCAAGTGGAGTAGGCCGTATGTTGTTTATGGAACGGTGAAAAAACGGTGAATAAACGGTGAGAATGGAGCAACTGCTCGATAAAATGGAGCAGGAGGATGTAAAACTGCACGATATTTTTTAGTAACTACAAATTAATTTACTTATCTGTTACATTTTAGCTTGAAAAGTCGAGCATATTTTGTTTCTTCTGTCTTGAAGTAGTTGCGGGCTGTGTGGAAGACCTGCAGCAACATTTCAATAACCACATCCGGAATCAACATTTAGATCCGGATAGAGTATTTTACGACTGCACGGTTCCAAAATGCCATGATTTACATTTATTGGCACTACTTCAATTACATTAATAAAACCTCTTCAACAATTCTACGCCAATTCACCCGGTTCATGGCTGCTTTTCTACATCCTCGGATGCGCCCCACGCTCTCCAAGTCTTGGTTTACCTGATCCGCCCATCTAGCTACCTGTGCTCCACACCTTCTTGTACCAGCCGGATTCGACGCAAACACCATCTTTGCAGGGTATTACAGGCATGAAATATTCAATATTTCGATGAAAATCTAATTCAAAATTTCGAATATAGACACACAATTTAACAGAAATCTCGGTTAACCTCATTTCTGTTTGATTCGAATTTTAACCGATATATAAGTTTGCTCATGCCGAGATTTCCAGCTGACTATATGAGTTTTCAGTTTGACCCAAACCGAGATTATCGGTTAACATAAAAAAGCCGAGATCGAAACCGAGAGGTTGACTGTGCGGATCTCGGTCATTTGGAAAACCCTTCGTGGTCTGGGCCAAAACTTGCAAAAGTGTTGGGTTTTCCCCCGAAATTCCGTGTGGCGTGTTTTGAAAAAGTACAGAGAAACTTTGTCCACGAATCGCAAGCCCCAAAGCAAGAGTCGGGCGGGTACTGTCAACCGTCAACTGCAGAACAAAGTCATCAAGAACATTAAGGCAAACCCCAACATCTCAGACCGCGATTTGGCCAAAAAGTTTCGCGGCGCACGCAGTAGATTCGTCTCCGGGAAGGCTTCAAGTCATACCATGCCTGTAGACAACCAAATAGGGATCAAAAGCAGAACTGTATGATCAGGTGTTGACAAAATTCAATGGCTCTTTCCTCATGGATGATGAAATTTATGTAAAGGCCGATTTTAAACAGCTACCGGGACAACAAATTTTACTTTGCTACGGCTCGGGGAGATGTTCCTGCAAATTCAAGTTTGTGTTTGCAGATAAATTTGCACGTAAATACATGATTTGGCAAGGCATCTGTAGCTGCGGTAGGAAGACCAAGGCTTTCATCACTGATAAGAAATTTAATTCAGAGCTGTACAGAACGAAATGTCTCCAAAAGCGAATATTGCCATTCATCCCACAATGAACCTGTCATGTTTTTGCAGATCCTGCAAGCTGTCATAACAGTAAAACAGTGCTGCAGTAGTATGAAACCAACGGGATTTAGTTTATACCGAAAGAACTCAACCCACCAAACTGTCCCCAGCTCAGACCCATAGAGAGATTTTGAAGAGGAAGCGGAAGGTGAATGGCAGCGTCGTCAAAAGCATCAATGAATTGAGAACCAAGTGGAATAAGATTGCAAAAACGATGGATGAGAATAATGTGCGCCGGTTGATGAAACGTATTCCGGGAATAATTCGCAAATTTCTTCGAAATCGAGATGATTATTTTTTTTTTGTATTTTCCCTCTAAAGTTAACAAAAAGTCGAACATTTAAGTTAAAAGAGAATACTATTTTGTTAATGTGCATCCGAAATATGCGCAAAAGTTAATGTTCCAATTCTAACTGGTCCACACCTTATTTTATTCAAACAGACTTCTTGCTGCTCTTGGATTACATCGAATATGTATTATTTTGAATAGTTATAAAATGTATTCAAAATAGCTACTTCAATATATACAACTTGGAAAAGTAGTATAAAATTCTTTTCAATGTCATGTACATAAATGGAGCGTCACAAAACATACAAATAAACATTATTCGTCGGGTAAAGGAGTGGGACATTCCATACATTGCCGATAATGTTGTTTACAAAAGCTCATCTTGATTACTACTATTTGCTATATACGATTACTGCAAGTTGCTGCTTCATGTGGATGGAATATACCCTGATTGGTATATTGAAATTAACACAGACAAGCTGGCAGTTACTTAAATTGTGCAAGAAAAAAGAAGAACGAACAATATCTTCGTACTTGTCAAACTTCCGTTGAACAGTATTTTTTCGAGGCTTTTACGATGAAACATAAGATTTCAGTATTGGGGCGACCCCGGCGTATTCGTTAACATCCATACCTCTCACGCCAAAGTCACGAGTTCAAATCCTACCCACGGCCAAGTTTCGAAAAACCCCAAAAGAGGTGTTTGAGTGACTACGACGGAAGATGAACCAGCCCGAGGGTAAAAATCTCGATAATACAGAAACAAAAAAAAATCAGTATTATTCTTATCTTCCCTATTTTCTTATCCCACGAGCACTAGTTTTTCGGTCAGTGACGATGGAATTGGAGTGTTGACAAAAATTCAGCAACATGCAGCCAACAGTCAACGGTTATTTAAAATGTTTTAATTGCCTGTTTTGTGTAGTTTCAATAGAATTTGGCAACTTCTCTTCAGAAATATAGAAATATAATTTTTTTTTGGTAAATTGCTGATATCACTGGAAACAAACCCCGCACCCGGACGAGCTTTTCTGCATTGGATAAAGAACTTGGTGAGGTCGTTTTGAATTATAGAAAACATAGAAAATATACCTTAGCTATATACGCGCCAGGATCAAGAATGTCTATTTTAGATTCTGGAAGTGTTAAAATTCTTCATATATCCATTTGATTGAATATGATGAACCGTCCAAACATGTCAATTCGAGATGTCGCTAAAAAGTCTATGGTGTCAGTCGGTTTTGTGCAGAAAACCATGAAGCGTGCTGGGTTACATGTTTACAAAGTGCAAAAAGCCCCAAACCGGAATGAAAAACAAAACATCACTGCGAAAACCCGCGCCCGGAAACTTTACACGAAGCTGCTCACCAAATCCGGTTGCATCGTGATGGATGACGAAACATACGTCAAGGCCGACTTCCGTCAACTTCCTGGGCAAGAATATTTCGTTGCCAAGTCGAAGTTCGATGTTCCGGAGGATGTTCGAAAGAAGAAACTATCGAAATTTGCAAAGAAGTTTCTAATCTGGCAGGCGATTTGCGAATGTGGTGAAATAAGTGCTCCCTTCATCACTTCCGGAACAATAAACGGTGCGATTTACACGGAAGAGTGCCTTAAGAAGCGTCTCTTGCCATTCATTAAGAAGCACAAAGGATCAACTCTGTTTTGGCCTGATCTAGCATCCTGCCACTACGCTCGAAACGTATTGGAGTGGTACCGAGCCAACGGAGTCAATTTTGTGCCAAAGGATATGAACCCACCAAATTCACCGGAACTTCGTCCAATTGAAAAATTCTGGGCAATTATGAAAACGGAACTTTGCAAACATCCCAAAACTATAAAAACAGAGCTAGAATTGAAGAAAATTTGGGTAAAAACAACAAAAACACTGGGAAAATCGGTTGTACAAAATTTGATGGGTGGAGTGAAAAGGAAGGTGCGGGCATTCGGGATGGGAGACGAAATTGAATAAAACAAATGTTGTAAATCAAAACTCATTAGTAGTTCTTCATTCCCTGAAAATTTCAAGGAAATCCGATAATCAGTTTAATTTTGATTTTCAGTTCACAAAAAAATTTTACTTAATCTCCATCATCACTGAAAATTTATTTTCGTAAAATAGCTTTCTCTCGTTTCGTAAACATGGACTTTGTACATAGAACAAATGTCTCGTATATTGTATGAAACATTCATATTGCTTTTTGTCTGGTGAAATGCTATTATTACACCTTTTTGTATAATGCACGAAATGGATTTCGTGAAGACCAGCCAATCGCTGCTTCCCTATTATCATACTCCATGCATGTTGGCTTTACTGCTGGTATGGGCGGGAATAATTTATTTATCCCAAAATAAAAATTAAAGCGCTGTCGAGAGTTATAACATCATACTCATTAATCACGCCTCTTCTCACAAGTCACCATGGCTTAGTGAGATCAACCACGGATTCATTATCAGCGCTTTCCAAAAATTCAGGATCGAGTCCCATGTCAGAAACATTAAAAAAAACGCTGGACAACTCCACGTGGTTGCGCTTTTTGTTTCAATTACATATCGATTCGATATAGTAGATTTGTCTGTCATTCTTGCAACCACCAGAGAAACGTTTCTTTTTAATTTGTAACAAAATATTCGTAGCTCTTTTTATTCTCATCGTACAATGCACGAATGTTCTTTCTGTGTCAACAAATGCTTCGTACTTGTGACAGTTGCGCGTGTGCCATTAATTACGAAGGTAGCTACATAAATAGTACAAATCAGTTTCGTTGCAGAAAACAACGAATAGATTTGTTAGTTCTACCTTCGATTTCGTAATTTAAACTAAAATTAATTTTCAGTGTTTAATAACATACACACGCGAAAGGGTTGAACACGAAAGGCCACTGCTTCTCAAAGTTCTCAAAAGTCAAAAACGTCATGTTCCACTAGTTTGTGCGAGTGCTATTTTTGGTTTCAAGGAGATTTCAGCCAATAGTGTCCAAAACATAATTATCATCAACCATCGACAGCACGCAACAATAACTCTTAGTATCTATTCAGAGAAATGGCTAAGCTCTTCAAACATACGGGGGACTAAAGGAGTATACTTATATCTTTGTTCTTAATTTTGTTCCTTTCAAGCAACAAATAATTTATTTCTACCATATATTGAAGACAATATCTAATATTTAATATATTTTATCTATTTTGTTTTGTTTTGTTTTTCGTAATGCTTGTCTCTTTTCAGTCATATTGGAGCGGTCCATTGGTTTGGCGGGTAGTAATAGATACTTTCAGCGTATCGTTAATCAAAACGAACCCTGCTACTAACCTTTTCTCAACTATCCAACTTCCCAAGTAACATTTCGAACACCATCCTGCTTTATTAAGTTTTATCAAAGTTTTATGAAAGCCACTTGAAATCAATTTGGTTTCATTATGACTCCAAGAGGTGCCAATAGGTTTCATATTTTAGTCAGGTTTATGAGAACCTACACAGCTTGTTTACGACGATCTTTAAACCTTGTTTCTCAAATTCCTTTTACTCCTATCAAAGGTTAGTCTTAATTTCATTTGGAAGAGTCTTAATTTCGTTTTGACGACTCTTAAATTCAGAAACTTAAAACCCATCAAAACTATACAATCTTGAAGAAACTGAAGACCTGTCAAAACACCCGGCAAGCGCTAACCAGAAGGTTAATACCTCCGATTGCATTATTCCGGGCAAACGCATCTAAGGAGCATTTTTCCAAAGTTTAAGGAGCATTTCCCCAAAAAGAAGGGTGCATTTACCCTTTGCCATTTTATAATAGTCATTGCGAAGGAAAATTGGCTTTATGGCAAAACTGTGATTTTTTTCCAATTGAAATATAGGAATAATTGGAATGTGGAAAAATTAATGCATCAAATTTTCAAGGGTATGCAAATAAACTTTAGAAAGGAGACTAATTTCGACATTCTTTTAGATAATCTCACCCAATTCCAAGCACTTTTCAGGAAATTCATGATTAATTTATCGAATGTTTTTGTTTTAATTTGATTCATGTTGTTGTGAATTCGCATAATTTTCGAGGCGCATTAATTTTTGGCTCCTATCGTGTCACTATTCACCATAAAAACAAATGCGCATATAATTTGGAGCATAATACGCTGTAGAAAACACAACTCCAACGTATTTTGGATATTTTTCTATCAAACAAAATTTCCCGTAACACTAGACTTTTTTTTTACTGCTAAATGAATCAGAAGGGCAGAGAATCGAACAAAGCAGAACAACAAAAAACAACCTCAATTTCACAGTGAAGTTTGACAGCTGTGGCCATTTGGCCACATTCTGGTTTTCATGGCAGCCAATAGGTTTTATGAAGGTTCTCAAGTGGTCATAACATCTTTCACTAGAACATTTTCAAAATCTTTATGTTCTTACACTGATAGGCAAAATAAAGTGCCCACCTCTTCGTTTTTACAATTTCTCTCATTTGCTTGGTTCAAATTAAAGTAAACACACTGTATTTTTTTTATTATCTTATTTTTTATATTCTTTTTGAGTTTCGCTTATGGAATACTGAAAAAAAGGAGTTTTACTTAAAGAAAAAAGAAATCAATTTGTGTTGAAAAAAAAAAAACAGTGACAAAATAAAGTGCCCACTTCAAAAATCGATATGTTTTCGATATGTTTCCATTGGAAGACCCCTCGATTGTTTATGTTTTGATATTATGACATGTTTTGAAGCAAACGGCTCAAACTGGTGCATTTGTATACGTGATCGCATTTGATTCAATTGAAAAAAATGGAGAACGCAGTGCTTTCGAAAGCAATTCCCTTGTGTATCCGAAAATTGGTCGTTCGTGATGTGCAAAACGGTGAATCGCACCGGGCTGTCGCTAAGAAGTACAGTATCAGAAAGGCAGCGGTTGGCAAAATTCTTCTGAAGCTTAAAACGTTTGGATCAGTGGTGGTTCGCCCTGGCAGAGGCAGGAAGCGGAAAACGGATGCGAGAACGGAGACCAAGATCATGCGCGAAGTCAAGAAGAACCCGAAGGTAACTGTCCGCGAGATCCAGGAAACCCTTCAGTTATCATTTTCCGGTCGAACTGTTCGTCGTCGTCTCGTAGCACAGGGTTTGAATAGCAAACTTGCCCGGAAGCGCCCATTTATCAGCAAGGCAAACAAAGCCAAACGGCTTAAGTTTGCTAAGGAGCATGCTGATAAGCCCCTAGAGTTCTGGAAAACGGTTCTCTGGACGTACGAATCAAAATTCGAGCTGTTTAACCGAAAGCGGTGGGTTCATGTTTGGTGCAGATCGGGAGAGGAGCTTCAGGAGCGCCACATCCAAGGCACGATGAAGCATGGAGAAGGAAATGTGATGGTCTGGGGGTGTTTTTCGTGAGGTGGACATCCTGCGAGAAAATCTGGAGGTTTCGCTGATCCAGACGGGCCTTGAAGAGAAGTTCGTATTCCAGCAGGACAACGACCCGAAGCATACTGCCAAGAAGACAAAGTCTTTCTTCCGGTCTTGTCGGATCAAACCGCTGGAATGGCCTCCACACAGCCCGGACCTCAATCCCATCGAGAATTTGTGGGCGATTCTCGATGCCAGGGTTGACAAAACTGGTGTTACCAATAAAAATAACTATTTTGAAGCCCTGGAGCGCGCCTGGGAAGAGCTAGATCCACAGCACCTAAATAACCTGGTCGAGAGCATGTCGAAGCGCCAATTATTGAAATGCTTTTATTTTACTTTAATTTATGTTTTCTGTAGCCTAAATGAAGTGGGCACTTTATTTTGTCACTGTTTTTTTTTTCAACACAAATTGATTTTTTTTTCTTTAAGTAAAACTCCTTTTTTTCAGTATTCCATAAGTGAAACTTGAAAAGAATATAAAAAATAAGATAATAAAAAAAATACAGTGTGTTTACTTTAATTTGAACCAAGTAAATGAGAGAAATTGAAAAAAAAAAAACGATTAGGTGGGCACTTTATTTTGCCTATCAGTGTATAAAGGTTTTATTAACTTGTTTTCCCAACTGTCTATAGAGTGAGCCATCTTATACAAATTTCGGCTTTAAAGAGGCATAGAGGAGGTGTTGGTAGACAAAACAGTTTTGATTGTAGTTTTATCAACAAAGCCGGAAGAAGTGTTATTCGGCTGGAATAAAACTAAAACTGTTACTTGGGATAGGCAGTTTACAAGCCGGGAGAATTGCTTCACGGCTGAAATAAAACTAAAATTGTTACTTGGAATCCCAGTGATTTCTCGTGGAAATGCAGAGGATTTCTCGGCTTCCTTAAAAGCAAGAATCTTGTCAACACGTTCCTTCCCATTTCCTACTTGACCAGTATTCTGTTGGTACTTTGTGTAAATACAGCTGATCTGGCAATAACATATCATCCTCATCATCATAATCGTCAATTTGAAACCGCGTATCACTCTTTTTGTCTTTTTTTGTGGTATCCAGCTTTCTATTTCCCCCGATCCAGACTTCCTTACAATCGACATACGTTCCTCGAATACTTTTCTTTTATTGGTGACTGTTCATTTTGTCATTTTAAGCGATTTTGATAACTTGGGGTGCGAATAATTCAGATTTCGATCACGTCACGAGAGTCAAATTGATTAAACAGCTTGATTCGTTGCTACTCATACTTGGACACTGTTTTGATAAACGAAGGCTTTTCAAGTTTCTTAAATGCAAAATTAAAACAAAACGTCAACTTCAAGTCGATGGAATCTCGATCGCAACACAGAAAACAGCCCTTCAAAAACACCGACGCCCAATTTGCAAACATCGCCAATCGATTGACCGAATCCATCACATTGACCTTTATTTACTAAAGTACTTCCAACTGACAAGAAAAAAAAATTTCTATTGCCGCCGGACACGGCACGAGGGCAAGAAAAATCTGCACAACATCAAACCGGACGCGCTCGTATATTGGACCAGATTGTCGAAAAACAGACATAAAAATCCGCATTCCCAGAAGCGTAAATGCCATTACGTTAACTATTTTTCGGATTTTCCCCGCCGTGCCACATGGCACCTTGTGTGCGATGTCGAGGCAAGGCGGAGAACCCACTCTGGTCAGTCATTGGTATCGTCAAGCACACCCACACACATCCGTCCGTTAGAGATGGGGTGACACCCGCCGTCGTACTGTAAAGGAGAAAGCTCTACGGAGTCGCGAAAAGTATGGAGCAGAGGTACGGAAGAGGTCTCCAACGACCCTTGACAAGGTTCACGGAACGTCCACCCGTCCGTCCGCTGGTCTCAACCATGATGTGTTTGTATGATTTTTATCGCTTCCTCTACACGAGAACAGATTGCTCTGTCTCTATTTATCTAAATTTTCCGGATTTCTTTTTCGCCAGATTCATTCGGATCATTTTGTGCTGATTTCTTTTCCTTGCCATCAGGATTTGCTGCCCCACATGATGATGACGATAATGATGGGGAGGGGCATTGGAGGACGGGGTAGACATGTTGGCAACGAGTGGTCTTATATACTAGGCACTGGTGGGTGGGTTGGCATTACCAACACAGAGACGTGGGACGTGGACTGGTTGGTGGTGGGTGGCTTTAATGATCCTTTTGGTTTAGTGCTTTGATGGAACACTAGTATTACCGAATTATGAGCTAATGAAACATCATTTTTTCCACCAACTTTTGATGATATTTCCCCGCACACCCGATTCATGGCAACCCTACTCCCACGTACCAAAACTTGATAATGATGACGGAACGCTGATGATGACGATGACGACTATTCGCTATCAGTGCGCTTTCCATCGTCTGCTTTCATTCCATCGTTTTTCGCCATTTGCCAACTCCTGCCAAAGCAGCACATAAAAGCTCTGATTCTGACGACGGCACAAAGGCTCCCGAGCTGAGAGTTTTCCCGAGGTCGTTACCCCCCTCTCACTCACGTCACCTCTTTGCTTTCACCGTTCCAAATAAGGATATAGGATATTGTATAGGTATGTCGCGCAAGGCGTCGTCGTCGTCATCTTTGTCGCCGTCGGTTTGGGACCCAGATTCAGTCAGAGATTGTGTGTATGTGATATGGTGAAAGATTTCTCCAGCGATTTTTCCGACGACAGCGAACACAACCCCGGACTCGGAGGCTACATGTGAAGAATATAAATATATATTATCTCACGTTTATGTTATATATTAAGCTGAGAGTACGGTTCTTCTCCAGGGTTCAGGAGGACGATGGCGAGGAGGAGGTGAAACTATCTCAATGAAGGTTTTGGATTTCTGCTTTTTCCGTTGCTCTCCGATTCGTTCCGTCTCGTTCGTGCTCTTAGTGTCTTTTAAGGGAGCAAGGTGCAAGGGTGGTTGGATCAACCGGATGGAGATAGTGGGCGGATAAAAGCTGCTGCTAGGGATGGTGAAAGGCATGTGCGATAAAATATACAAGATTTTTTCACTGATTTTATATTTATGGCTGAACGTGTAGCATTTACGAGTTTAGCTTGTCTGATGTATGGGTATATAAACACACCGACCGGGGACTCTGAATGGATGCCTCCGTCGGGGAAGGGTCGGGAGACATTTGCCGGGTAAATCTCGTCGCTTTGGTTCTTCTGGCTGGGAAATGGCGAAACGGGAAGCTTCCACACAGACCAGGCCAGAGCTCTCGAGAGTTGGAATGAACATGGAAAAATCAATACTCCGGGACGAGAGCGGATCACGACGAAGGCTAACGGTGGACGTGCGCGTTGCTGCCGACGGTCGTCATCGTCGTCGGAGAGGTATACTAAAACGTGAGACAAAATCAAATCCGTTTCTCGGGGCGCAATCAGGGTCGGTTTGATTTAGGTCGTCTCAAATGATTTGAGAAGGTGATGGATTTTTGCTGCATTTGATGCTGCGGCGGGTGGACCATTGCGTGAGGTTTTCGGCCAGGGTATCTCACAGGTGGTCAGTTAGACTTGATGGGTAATGAATGAATGACGAGTGGGAGTTGAGATTTGTTTTGGGGTACTTGAAGGGGCAATGGAGTATTCAGTTGTCGTTGATTGAGAAATAAATGAAATTTTGGAGCCTTGCTACTGAGGCTGGATTTTTCAAAGGAACCAACAGTTTTAAATATACCAGTTGGTATTCTGGCTTAAACAACTTTAAGTTTATGCTTGATTTATGATTATCATGACTGTTTGTTAAAAGTATTCATGAGCTTAAGAGCCAAAATGAACCAAATCCATACGCATACGCTACGCATTCTTTACCTCATAATTCATACGATTTGCATTTCGAAACCATTTTTTTTTCGAAGGCATGTAAAAAATGTCGTTTGGGCGTAGGTGCCCTTTGAGCGCAAGAAGTCCGTCCTTAAAAAGTATGAGCAATTCAAAAAAAATAAAAATAAAGGATAAGTATTCTATTCTGATAGGTAAAATGTAGAGTAATGTACATTGAGGCAAGTTAAAACACGAGGTAAGTTGAAATGCAAAGCTTATCTACATGTAGAAGTAAGTAATCACTGTGATTATGTTTGTTTATGTAATGCCTTATTTTACAGCTAAACGCACCCTTTGCCTGTCATAAAGGATTATTATGAGCAGCTGAACGTGCCTCTCAACTGTTGTTTATTTTTCTTCCCACGTTAGTTCATCAACAACATTCGCTGTGTATTAATTTCACCTAAATAGATGAAAACAAAATATCATCCATAGTTTTTTTTCATTAAGTAAGTACGTTGTGATTAATTAGTGTAAGGCTATTGAATATTCCGGTTACATAACTGTTTATCATGACCAAATTCAGCGTTTCAACTTTCCTCGAACATTTTCACTCCACGGGCAAATCGAAACGGGTGCAGAGGGGCAAGACGGAGCAACAATTAGCATAAAATGTATAAAGTAGCATTGTAATTTTTGTGGTTCTGTTATGTTTTTTGTCATGACACATCTCATCGGGCAATACCAACGTTGAGATCTTCTACGACTTTAACCAATGCAATTATGACGAACTTGATGCTGAAATCTCACAAACCGATTGGCACGGTATTTTAACATTAGGCACCTTAGACGATGCTGTGACCCGATTTTATCTTGAACTGGAAGCAATTTTTGAACAATGCGTACCATTGAGGAAGCGTACACGTCGGCCCGACAATAAACAGCCATGGTGGAACGGGGAACTGCGAAATCTTCGCAATAGGCTACGAAAAGCTCGTAAACGATATTTTCGGATTAAAACTGAAGAGCATAAAGCTTTAGTGCGCGGTTTGGAATCCCAATTCCACGCTCTGAACACGTCATGTTTTCAATCATACATTCACCGGCTTGAGAGCAACATGAAGGACGACCCAAAGCAGTTCTGGACTTATCTACGTAATCGAACGTCATCTCGTGGAATTCCCCCGCTGGTTAGCTACGAAGATAATACCTCAACGACACCGTAACTCTGCAAATCTTTTCTCTTCATTCTTCCAAAGTGTGCTTAGCAATAGATCAGCACCATTGTCAGAATCATACTTGAGTAGTCTGCATTCGTTCGACCTAAATCTGCCTACGACTTCATTCACGCAACATGATGTGTACACAAAACTGCGTGGTATCGACAGTTCTAAGGGACCAGGATCAGACGGACTACAGCCGATCTTTATTAAGAAGTGCTCTGCTTCATTGGCTCAACCAGCTTCTCTGCTTTTCAATCGTTCCATTGCTGAAAGTGTGTTTCCTGTGAAATGGAAAGAGGCTCTGATAACGCCATTCCACAAATCGGGCAACGTGCACGATGTCAAGAATTACAGAGGAATTTCCATTCTGAGCTGCCTTCCGAAGGTTTTTGAAAGCATGCTCTTAGATGTTCTTTACCCTGCAATTCAGCATATTATCACTGCTGACCAGCATGGATTTGTCAGAAAGCGATCAACCACTACGAATTTAATGAGCTATGTTTCAAAGCTGATCGACATAATTGAAAAACGTCAACAGATCGATGCGGTTTACATTGACTTTTCGAAAGCATTTGACAGAGTCCCGCATAATCTGGTAGTGGAAAAACTAAGACGAATTGAACATCAAAAAGAAATCTATTTTAGTTTTCCAGTTTGGTTGACTAATTGGATCTTCTCGTACCTGACAAACCGTAGTGCATCTGTGCGACTAGGTGCGACACTTTCGGTTCCATTTGTTATCACATCAGGCGTTCCTCAAGGTAGCCATCTCGGGCCACTTCTCTTCGTGCTGTTTGTGAATGATCTCTGCAATGAATTGAAGTCTTTCAAAATAATGTACGCAGATGACCTAAAAATTTTTCGAGTCATAACATCCCTGGTGGACTGCTGTGCATTGCAGATGGACGTTGACAATGTCTTGGATTGGTGCGCTAGAAATGGAATGGAGGTGAACGTTAAGAAATGCAATGTAATCTCGTTCACTCGGATACGCACACCAACAGTCTTCGAATACTCAATGCACACTGCCACGGTAGAACGAGTCACGCTAATCAAGGACTTAGGAATAACGCTTGATTCCAAGTTGCGTTTTGCTGAACACATCTCATCTGCTATAGCAAAAGCCTTCGCTGTACTAGGACTTATCAAACGTAACACCAGAAAATTCACCGACGTGTATTGTCTGAAGGCATTATATATATCTCTTGTTCGTAGCTTACTAGAATATGGGGTTACAGTTTGGGCCCCATATCATGCCGTTCAGATTGATCGCATAGAACGAGTACAAAAAAGTTTCGTTAGATATGCACTCCGAAGGCTTCCTTGGCGAAATCGATTCCTACTGCCGCCTTATGAACATCGCTGCGCACTCATCAATCTACCAACTCTACGAAGTAGGCGGAGAAATCTACAACAACTTTTCGTGTTTGACCTGCTTGGACATAACATTGACTGCTCCGAACTCTTGGCAAAGCTCAATTTCAACGCTCCTTCAAGATCTATTCGGAGAACGCAATTTCTTCGACGCTCTGTTCATCGTACACAGTACGGGCAGAATAACCCTCTCGATGTTTGTTGTGCATTGTTCAATGATGTTTACCACCTGTATGATTTTAATGTAAGCAAGAATACTTTTAAATTAAAGATAAGGGATAGTAATTAAGTCAATGTCTGTGCGTTATATTTTTAATCGAAGACAAACAATAAAAAAATAAATAAAATAAAAAAAAAAAAAGAAAAAAAAAAAAAAAAAAAACCAAAAAAAAACAAAAAAAATAATGTTCAACAATATGTACCTGTCATGGGCATTGGTCAACCCCCTAATTATTAGTCCACGTGGTTTAATAACAGTTCCTTAGTCTAAAATTCTCCTTCATGCATTCTTTATCTTTTTTTTTTTCAAAGCATAAATGTTGACATTTTCAAGAAAAACTGCATTTCTCGAGTACATTTTTAAACAGACGTACTTAATTTTGCAAACAAAGAGGGGAAGTAAGATTCAAACGTTAAATTCTTGAAACTTTCATGCAGACTCTCCGTGAGATTGTTGAGAGTTTTAAGAAATTTACGTTTGAATCTAACTGCCCCTCTTTGTTTACAAAATCAGATATGTCTGTTTGAAAAAGTACTCGAGACTTATGAATATGTTTCATCTTAGCCTACTGTATGTGGCAAGTTGAAACGATATAAAAAACAAACCATTTGTTAGTATGGTATGAAATAGAATGAAAAGCAAAAAAAAAAAACTTTTAATTGTAAATCTAGGTTTTTCCATATAGGCACTGCCACAAAACATTTGATGTACAAACATAAGAATGATTTTGATTGAGTTCAAAAGTCCAATTAAAAAAAACCGTTTCATCTGGTCCCGGTGTACCTTATGGGTATCTGTAAACTAGAAAATTCTTGATGTTTATGAATTCTTAAAATAATTAACTTCACACGATCGTTTTTTTTAGTCGTTTTCTGCATTGTTCAAGGTGCTTAAAAATGGACAAATTTCAATACAAATATCTGTTTATTATTTGATTATTATTACAATTAAAAGTGCATTTAATGAACAGCTCACGTCAGACATAGTATGTTTCAGCCTTCAACAAAGACAACTATCGCCTGAAAAGATTAGAATCATCTAATTAACGTCACCATTTCATGCGATTTTAATGCAACCCGTCATCTCGTTAATCACAGTACCCCTATTGTATACAATCCACCTTTGACAGCGATTTCAGTTGATTTGCAGAACCCATGACGAAAGCAGTAAGAAACCTCAGTTCAATGGTATGTTCGTACTACCGCCTGCACTTCTTCTTTCAGCATTTCCAGCTTATTGCTTTCACAATTCGCTTATTGCTTGCTCCCAACTTAGTGTTCTAAATGCACTTCCACAGTTATTAATTGAGAGCTTTCGATGCCAGGCATCATCTTTGCATTAGTATGATTGTGTAGCAAGTTCAATCATACCATATGCCCAGGGAGTCTTGAAATTTTCCTGAACGAAAATGGTGTTGCTTTGTAGCTGCGCCTCTTCCGACTGGGCATGCTTTGGAGTGAAATCCTTCGCACTGGGCACACCAGGGCGTCCCACAACATGGCCCTTTCCGGATCAGCTGCACCAACTGCAACGTACATCATTCGGTGGAACACTTTATGTGCCGTTGCCCTCTGTGAAGGACCACGGATAATGTATGACACCTCGACCTCCTTAAAGGATGCCCTGTGCAAAAACCTCACGAGGGAGGCCGCTCTTACGTGCTTCTTAAAAGACTGCCAGCTACACTCAGTAGCAAAAAAAAAGCCGAGCAAAATTTTGCTTCTATAAACCGTCATATTTAACCCTCTTTAACTTTTTCAATTATCAAGATTATTGACTGAATTTTTGAAAGAACTATAATTAATTTATTGACCTTATGTCACCGAAATTTCATGCTGATAAAATTTATAAATTCGAAGTTTTGATAACACATGTCAACAAAGTCGTTTTTGGACGTACCAAATTAAAAAAAATACGTACTTTTGCGAAAGCCCACCTAAAGGTTGTACGGAATCAAATTGCACCACTTTTAAATGGCAGTAACTTTTTACCCGTTGGGTATTTTCTATTGAAATTTTGGGTGGAATTAGTTCAATGTGTATTTGTTTACGCTGTGGAAGTTTCACTAGCAGATGTGCAATCGTTGCGAAGATGGAGTCGGAAGAACAGCAGCGGCGCAAAGAAATTTTGCGCACGTACCTCGAAAATCCGGATCTTTCTCATCGTGCCATCAGCAGGAAGCTGGGAATGGTACATTCAACGGTGTCTACCCCCGGTGTCTACGGTACCATGAACGTTTGACCATCGATCGGAAAGAAAAAAAGTGGCAAAAATAGATCTCAGTAAAGTGTTAAGGATCACAAGCGGGTAGTTCAAGCTTTCAAGAGGAATCCCAACAGTTCAGTTCGAGATGTGGCGAAGAAACTGAATCTAACCAAAACTTTCGTGCAAGATGCGAAAAAACGTGAAGGACTACACACGTACAAAGTCCAAAAGGCGCCTAATCGCGATGAACGGCAGAATACGGTAGGTAAAACACGTGCACGGAAGCTCTACACCCAGATGTTGACGAAACCACATTGCCTCGTTATGGATGATGAGACGTATGTAAAAGCAGACTTCCGGCAGCTTCCGGGGCTCCAGTTTTTCACTGCTCATCATAAATTCGATGTCCCTGAGGACGTTAGAAAGCAGAAGATGTCAAAGTTTGCCAAAAAATATATGATTTGGCAAGCAATTTGCTCGTGTGGAAAGCGGAGCACCCCATTCGTGACAACTGGAACGGTCAATGGGCAGGTGTACCTAAAAGAATGCCTCCAAAAGCGTCTACTTCCTCTTCTGAGGTCACAAAATGGTCCTAAGATTTTCTGGCCGGATTTAGCCTCGTGCCATTACTCGAAAGAGGTTTTGGAGTGGAACAAGGCTAAGGAGGTTAATTTCGTGCCGAAGCATCTCAACCCCCCGGACGCACCGGAACTGCGGCCAATTGAAAAGTACTGGGCCATCATGAAACAGGCACTTCGGAAGCATCCTAAGGAAGTAAAATCGGAGGAAGATATGAAGAAAAAATGGATTGCCACGCAAAAAAAAGTTGGTCCAAATGTTGTACAGGACTTTGTGAGTAGTGTAATGAAGAACGTTCGTGAATTTGGATTTGGAATTGAAATTGAATAAAACAAACATAGGAAAATATTCATAACATGATTTATTTTACTCCCTGAAAGTTTGAAGATGATTGGTTGAACGGACGAATTTTGCCGAAAATTTGTGTGTGTGGCAATTTGATTCCGTACACTCTTTATGGCACCTGATTGACCCACCTGACTAATTAACCCACTCTGAACAACGCGAAAAAGTAACATTGCCAAAACCAACCAGCTTTATAAAGTTTTATTAAAGTTTTATGAAAGCCATTTGAAAACAATTTGGTTTTGTTATAGCACCAAGAGGTGTCAATTAGTTTTTTATGATTTGGTCAGGTTTATGAGAACCTACTCAGCATGTTTAAAATGACCTTAAAACCTCATTTTCTGAAATTCCTTTTTTTTTCTATCGTAGGTTTTATTTCGACTTTATGAACTCATAAAATGCTGTTTTGAAATGCCTTTTTAGGAGTCATTCATATTATCTTATTATCGTCAGTTGAAAAGGCATTTAAAACCATTTTGCCCCCAGCAAATGTTTTAAACGGAAAATTGGCATTGAGGGAAGTCACCAAATGGCCAAATAGTTTTATTGTATTCATTGTACATCGGAGACCAATTTTGGCATTCTTATAGATAACCTTATTGAATTCCATAAATTTTCAGGAAATTCATGATGGATACATCGAATAATTTTAAATTTTGTTTTTGTTATTGTATACTCTCATAATTTCTGAGTTAATTTTCGGCTTTTATCGTGCAAATATTGACCATAAAATTAAATGCGCATATGATTTGAAGCATGATACGCTTTAAAAAACTCCATTTGTTTTGGATATTTTGCCATGACACGAAATTTTCCGCCACACTAAAACTTTTTTCTTGGATATTATTTACTGCAAAATGAGTCAGAGAATCGAACAAAGCAGAACATCAAAAACCAGCTGTGGCCATCTGGCCGTATGCTTGTTTTCATAGCAGTCAATAGGTTTTTATGAATGTTCTCAAGTGGTCATAACATCTTTCATTAGAACATTTTCAAAACCTTTATGGTTTTATGAAGGTTTTTCTAACTTGTTTTCGAAACCGTCTATAGAGTGGGCCACTTTGTAAAAATTTCGACTTTAAAGAAGCATAGAGGAGGTGTTGGTAGGCAAAACAGTTTTGAATATAGTTTCATCAACAAAACCGGGACGAAGGAAAGTGCATCGAGAGGAAGCCTGATTCCGGCCGTCCGATGGTCTAGAAGAAGCTGAACCGCAAAACTGAGGGGAGGTGAAAAACTTTTTCCGTGCCTTGGGTGAAAAGGTCCGGACAACCGTCAAAAAGTACCTCCAGTCCATGGATATTGTCATGCGGAAGCGCATGTCTGGGAGCAGCAGGCCATCACCTAAAGGCAGATGTGATGGTGATGGACGATGAGACATATTTGACCCTGGACGACAACAATGGGCAGGAAGGTCGGATATTTCACGAGATGAGCAGCGAGACCAAGTATATCTCCCAAATCAAGTTCCTGAAGAAGGTTCTACTGTGGCTGACGATCTGTTAGAAAGAGATGACCAAGTCAAAGTTGGTTTCCTTGGGACTTGCTGTAAATGGGGAGATTTAAATCACCAAATGCCTGCTTGAAGCAGCTACGTGCATTTGAAAGATCTATGCGGGAGAAGATGTGGTGTGTTGGCCGAACCCCTCCCACAACCAACCAAAAAAAAAAACAAACGATAAAAGTTTGTTTTTACATACACACCAAACAAAAACGACCAGCCACCAACCAACAACAACCCTCATCCAAACCAAACCCAAGCACACAAAAAAAATTTGGCCAATATTTCAAAAAAACCCCCAAAAAAAACACAAAAGAAAAAGAGAAAAAATTTTTTTTTCCCACCCCACCCCCAGGGCCCCGGTAACTCCACAAAAACCCGGCCCCGCGCCCGAACAAAAAAAATGAAAAAACGCCCCTGGATTTAAAAGCGCACCGCAAAAGGGAAAAAAACCCGAACCGAATACCCAAAAAAAGTTCGCACAATGTTATTTGAATACCAAATGGAGGAAACCCGAGCAGAAGCGAATAACTTGATAACTGGCCTTGGTATTTAAGAGCTCAGATTAAGAGGTAAAATACCTGAGGATAATACCATCAAATTGTTCCCACAATGTCATGCGAATACCAAATTGAGGTAAGACAATACCGAAATAATACCTCTAAGGTGACCAGATACTTACCCAGGTATCCGAAATATCAAGTTAAGTTATTCGAGAGATATTTTGCTTACAATTCTTAGGTATTTTGCTTAGGTATTTTACCTCTTAATCTGAGCTCTTTAATACCAAGGCCAGTTATCAAGATCAAAATAAGGTATTCATATGCTTTTGTGTTCTGCTCGGAAAAATATATTTATTTTTTCTCCTCCCCCTTTCCTCCTTTATTTCCCCCAAAAAACAAAAAAAAATCAAATACATCAAACCAAAAAAAATAAATAATATAAAAAAAAAAAAAAAAAAAAAAAAAAGATAAATAAAAAAACACTCTCCCCCAAAACAAAAATGCGGAATGAGTAAATAGTTCGCAATGAACTTTCTTAGCAAGTGAAAAGCCAGCTTCCCATCAGACGGTTTCTTCAACAAGTTTTGAAGTCTTCTGATTCTTCCACGTCGTTGTCCTTGCAGATGGTTATCGTCCTCAGCTCACGAAAATCATTTTCAATGGCTGTTCCTCACCGCTTTCAAAGAAATTCGGATATTGTTCAATAATCGAGTTGAACTCCTTCAGAGGGCGCAGCTTCGCCGTTATATATTCCCGACTTCTTACGAAGATGTTTCTCGAAATCTGAAACTCCTAAATCCGTCAGGTGTTTTAGGTCCACACCAAAATTTGCAAGGAGACTTCAGCTGATTGCACATGTTCAGGAATTCTATAGCTCTTGACTGAAAGATTCGATTCGCTTTGATGATAAGAGAAAATACGTAGCATAAGAAGAAGAGAAATGGCAGCGTCATCGGGTCATTAGGATGACAACAATAAAACTGTTGTCTCAATTTGATTAGAACGAGAAGAACAACACGAGCTGCAAAAATCGTTCCATATTCCATTTGACAACTGTCTCCGACGATAGCCATCTAGTGGCAGACGAATGCAGAACTGTGTCATCTGGGATTTTTTGGATCGTTTGAGGCTGCAGGACAAGTAACTGGAGATATATCGCATCATTTGTTCCAGCTACAATGGCAGTTTTTTGCATGCGTTACTTGCACAAAGGGCCAAACAGTGGCAGGTTAATTTGATAATTATTAAATGTGGACAGTCACGTTTCAGCAACTTCTTGATGGATCGGTCAGAACCCATAATTACCGAAGCTCCATCTGATCCAAAGCCCACGAACCATTTTTTTTTGTAATCGGTGCCATCGATTTGCAACTGTTTATCAATTGCGCAAGATATGTATAGGTTTTCGCACTGCGATATTATATTAAAGATAACAAAAAATCACGTACGAAATAAATATGTTTCATATAGCAGAAAAAACTATCGAGAACATTATTCGAACTTCCCACAATTCTTCTGCATGAATGCATAAACATACTTCTACATTAGAAGAATAGTATTTTTGTAGAAATCACTGCAAGAAATTCTGCCCAAATTTTTGCAACAATCCCTTGCGCAACTTTGAAACAAACACTTCAAACACGGAATACCTGGAAAAAATATTGTAGTAATATCTGGAGAACTATAAGTAAGAATCCTTGCAGGCATCCTAGACAAAATTTGAAAAATGATTCCGAATTTTTAAAGTTAAGAATTCAATCCAAAAATCTTCTTAGATCTCTCCAACAAATCAGGATTTTCTCCAAGAATTACCGCAGGAAAAAATGTTTAGTTTTTGTATAGTTCTTTCAGGTGTCCTCCAGTGATTCCTTTGAAATTACAAAACACTTCACAAGAACAAACATTTCATCACAAGAAAGTTTTGAAAAAACTGCCGATGCAATGTCAGAAGAAACTCATGAAAGAATCCCTGGAGGAATGGCTACAAACGTCTAAAGAATACCTATAGAAACGCAAGAAGGAATATTCAAAGGAATGTCCGAGAATCTTTAGAAATTCCATGAAATTTTCTTCAAAAATTATCAAACATAATATAATCAAAAAATTAATGGAGAAATCATTTAGGGCACACACACACACTGACTTTCATACTGTCATCTGTCACTGTAGTGTCAGTGTCAAATGTGTTGTTTTGCTTCAAGCGTAAACATCATACTGAAAGTAGTATTTATAAAATGTTGGATCCTAAACTATACTCATATTTTGAATTTGAAGATTTTGAGTGAAAAGACAATTGCCAAAAATCTTAAAAATCTTGGTTTTTCTCAAAAATCTGTAATCTTCACATACAGATATCTGTATGAAAAAAATGCAAAAAATCTGTGTCAATCTAGATAAATATGTGCATGTGGCAACCCTGCATTATCTGCGTTATTCTCAAAAGTGCTCTCAGAAGAATTCTATGGTTGTACCGACATGGTCAAGATGACTATCAAACTATAAAACTTTTGTGAGCAAACAATACTCCTAAAAAGAGTATATTAGTTCAACCGTGGATACACGGTAGAATGAATTAAACAAATTGAAAGGTTAAATATATTTTAATTGCCTTTTCTATCACCAGATGATTCTGTTGGCAGCGCTACACGGGTCGCCTAACATGTATATGTAGAAAAAGGAAGTGACTTATATTGTTAAAATAGTATATTTGAAGTATATAAGGAATCTCAAAACACTTTTGTGAATTGAAAGCAGCATCTTGTAGCAGAATGTTTGTTCTACCATTTGGTGTAGTTGGATATCGTAGGAGTCTTGTGATTCGTTGGAGGTCAACGTTGAAATTCATTGTTTACAATGGGATTTTAGGCCCTAATCATTACTCGAGAAGTTTAAAATTTCTGAAAAATTTGGAAATACCTGATAATTTTGTTTAAGAAGGAAAATTTTTCTCAGCACCACGAGGCTTCAGTAGTGGACAGTATTTTTTTTTTGGTTAGAACAAAGATTTGAAGAGAAAGTATTGATAGTTCCGTTAGAGCACGGCAGGTTGTGAAAATTGAATAGGAGTAGTTTGAAATTGTGAAATTATTTCGAAGCAAGCACACAATCCTTTGTCACACATCACCCATGCGAGGCAGGAACGAATCCGCCACCTTGACTGGCAAAAGAATGTGTATTCAATCGTGCTCACATACTATCAGTAGCTTTTTTGAAGTGGTTCTAACGAAATATCTGTTCACACTGCCAAATTCCTGGGAGAGCGGAGAAACTATCTCAATCCTTATGTTTATTTTTAGCATACAACGTCTGTTTTACTTGACATCCATCTTGTTGTACATTTACTCAAAAACCTCGGAGAGGCAAGGCGGTAAAGTGTTGTAAATACCGATCCCCACCAGTACGGTTTTATGGAATTCCCCAGTATGGTCTATCTACATTATGATTGTTATTTTGGTATTTGAAAGGATTTAATCCTGAAAAGATTGAAATCACTTGAACTTGATGGTTTAGTCTAGAAATATTTGGAATCATTTATATAAAAAGTGATCATGAGCTGAAATGTTTGCAATCATACTATAAAAGTGAAAAAAAAGTGGGAGTCTTTGAAGTTTTAATTTTACGTAAGTGAGTCCAAAATCACCTGAGTATAAAGTAAGTAAGTCCCCAAAAATGAAGAATTGATTGAATTTGCAACGGTTTTGCACTTAAAAGTTTGAAAATCTCGTGAATGTAGTAAATCAGTCCTAAAAACTACAAGGTACAGTCCAGAGGGGTTGTGCGAATGTGTACTCCTTATATAACATTCATGGCTGCTTAGGAGGCGTTCGTTACTTAAATATGAAGTCTGTGCTAGGAAAGTACTGTGTGTTTGGTAAATTTACTCTTAAAAATGGACATTATAAGACTTCACCTTATATTTGCGTAAATTTCAATAGTTGAATGTTATATATCCATAGATTTAAATAATGGAATCGAAGCGTAGAAAATGTCCCAATCGATTGGTGCAAATTTTCACAATTCGAACGTGTACCCCAGTATTGAAAACACAGACGTAGTCCTACGTCAAAAAATTGGAATCACGTAGCTCTTCGCTCGATTTCATCTGCTTCTATTCGATTCCAAAGCCTGCCGTACTCTTACGGAGCTATCAATACTCTTTCTTCATATCTTTGGTTCTAGCAGTAATTGCTGTCCACTTCTAGGGGCTCATGGTCTTGAGAAGAACTTTCCGTGTCATAACATAATTAATTTCGTACTTCACGCTTGGAGTAGTAAAAAACATAATTTGCAGAAAAAAATGTTGTCAATCGCAATTTCAACAATGATTTTTTACTACAAAAAGCCATCGGTAAGAAGACAGTTATGATTGAAGATATTTTTTAGTTCTGTATTCAATAGGATTTGAAACAGCCATTGATTTAAATATATTCACATATTATTCCCATTCCGATTCCAAACAAAAATATATAATAGGTTTAAAAATGGGGTTCATAAAAATGCCTTCCGTTAGTTAGTAGGAACACGTTTCAACGTATGGGGTGTTTTCCCAGAACATACGAAAATCAATAACCGCTCAAAGATCCATCAAAAATCCGCAAATCCAATTGTACCCGTCATAAATAAGTAATCGTAATAAGATTTATTTCCCATCAGTGACGGTCCTTCTTTCGCCTTCCAAGCGATGATGGTCCCGACGAACAGATTGCCGGCGCTTTGTCACATGCCCCTCGGTCCAACCAAACCGTATTCCATCATTTCCAGCTCATTAACTTTGCCCATCACTTCGGCTTCTATTGCTCCATGCAGCGAATATCTATAATTCAGCAAACAATTTTCGCAAAGCTCGCCCACCGGAGACAACTTGAAGCGACAAATCTCGAACATCTTTCCGCTTCCGGTGTGTCTGTGTTCGTTCACGTCTCACTGAAATCTTGGAAAGGATTGCCGAAAAGCAGAATGGAAGTAAAAATCAATCTAACCGAGCTTTGCGCTAAGGTTTATTGATTTGCTTTTCCCCCTGCTGCTGGCCGATTTGGTCGGGAAATTCGATACCGTCGACGCTGAAATTGGAGAAGTCTTGCTCGGGCCGAACGAGACGAGGGCACGTCCTTCGATTCATCATAACTTGCTAGATATATGCTCCTGCCAGCGTAGGGGAGATTTCTGCGCTGTGCTGGGGTGAGAAAAGCCAAATTACGCTTCATACGAATGTATCCGCAGGGAATATGCTGGGAAAATTAAATTATAGACACAGATAATTGCCCTGATCACTTATCTCCGGCAGGACGGTCGATGACGATGATGACGACGTCGACAGGGATCGAAACGGGTTCCAGCGAACTACGCGAAGGCGTGCTGGGTGCGTGCTCATGTTTACCGAATCGACCTCTCTGCCAAAGTGGATTTATGACAACATTCGAACACGAGGCCTCGGCTGGAGCTTTTGGATTGGACCGAGAGCCGATAAGAAGGATGAGTGTTTCTGTGATTATGTTTTTATGTTCACATCCTCATCAATTTTGCCTGCGATTTCCTACTCCGATTTTGGTTGCTCTGCACTGCTTTCTGGCACTAATATTGATTATTTCGGATTTTATGAGATCTCTGCTGGAAGACTCACTGCAAACCGCATCGACAGCGTAGTAAATGGTGCAGGTTAACGTGACTCCAAAAATAGTGTAGCTTAAGAGTCTGACTCTTACTCTCGAAACTATTCCGAAAGGAATTTTAATGACAGTCCCCATCCCCTCCGGAACCATCTCTTTGACTGGCACCATGCTTCCGGAATCCGATATTAAATTATGTCACCATTTATCTTACTCTCTACCTCTTATTTTCATCACACCCTTGGTCGTCCTAGTAGTCGGTGGGAGATGGAAAATTCGCTCCAATTAATAAAGATAAATCAAATTGCCACGAAGGAATCTGCTTTAATTGTCGTCTCGCTTAAGCTCATGGAAAATCCCCATGTCGTTCGCTCTGTACTTGCTTGAAGAAAGAGGGATCTCACCAACCATCTTATAAATTTTACATCACAACCACACTGAACGGCAAGAAACTCCTCCCACCTTCGGGCTACACTTGGTGCCGTATCAAACTGGAAGGGTTGAAGATTAAAAATCGGTTTAATGTTCGCTGTTCGGTTCTAAATCACGTCATTTGTACGTGTTCCGGTGTGGGTAGATGGCGGCGGAGAGGGAGCCAGTCTAGATGCTTAGGTTTTTGGAATCTCAACGGTCTAACATCGCAGCAGCTTCACAATTCACCGCCTCGTGCGAGTTATGGTAGTAATTGCGAAGGTATTTTACGTCTCCGGGCACGCAATCTCGAACGGGGTTTGTTTTATTGTGGTATTGATTTTTCCTCGCTCCCGGAGTGGCTTTCGGTAAATTGAAGGTAAGGTAAAAAGTATGGCAGCGCTATAATTTAACTAGCCAGTTGTGGGTTTGTATTTTAGTTTAAGGAAAATGACTTGATCGAAAAACTCGGCTAGGATCGTGGATTTAAATTTTCTCCATACTTAAGCAAAGTTTGGAAAACTAGAAAAAAATTAAATTAAAACTTCACTTGATCACTTTAAAAAAAACCGAAACACTTCTTCAAACTATCACTAGTAAACGCGAGCAGTTTCCTTTAAACTACACTACAAAAACGCTCATCATTTGACAGACAGACGTCTGCGACTGACAGACTTCTTCAGTGTCGTGTGCTCGACTTGAAGGGAACATCTTTTTTTTTACTAAATTGTTTTATTTTTTATTTTTTATTTTCATTCTTTGTCTTATATACTAATTTACATTTTTTAAAGTGTTTTAGCCCAATGGGCTCTTCAGCTTTGATTTGTGTGTTTTATGTATTTGGTGTATTTAGTGTGTTTTATGTTTTAGATTAATTTTGAGATCAGCCCTTGGGGCATTGTTTGTTAAAATTTGATAACCTACTTAAACTACAACTACAACTACAATTTGAAAATCTTAGGGGTGGGAAATCAGATTCCGGATGATCTGGTGATCCGATGTCAGGCAGCGTGCCCTGTACCGATTGATAGACCCACTAAAGCGATCGTCGAGCATTTTTATCTCGGCCAGACGGTGGACCTCAGATATTCTTGTCCTCGGAGGGGTGTTCAGGATCATCCTGAGGAACTAATTTTGAAAACGCTGAAGCTTCAGGTGATGTGTTGTTGCGCAACTCTCCCAGATTGGCATGCCGTACTCGATGACTGGAAGTATGATTTGCTTGTAGACAGCAAGCTTGTTTTTCAGGGATAATGTAGAGCTTCTGTTGGCCAATGGGTACAGTAGCTTCAACAGAACGTTACACTTTGTGACAGTTTTGTCAACCTGCTCCCTGAAAATAAGCTTGCTGTCTATGGTCACGCCAAGATAGACAGCTGATTTGGCCCATTCCACCGTTGTGTTGTTTAGGCTTTTTTTAGAAGTCTGGAAAAATTGGAGTATGGGAAGAGGATGACCTGGGTCTTCGCCACGTTGATACAGATCTTCCATTCGGTGAAGTATTCTGACAGAACATTCAGGCTTCGCTGCAGTTTCGCTGGAAGCGCTCTTGTTACCCTACCATTGTGGACGACTGATGTATCATCGGCGAACAACGACAGAGATCCATTTTCAGTTAGCGGGGGTATGTCCGAGGTGAATAGGTTGAACAAAAGTGGACCTAGTATACTTCCCTGCGGAACACCGGCGGAAATCTCCTGTGCATCGGAAACTGCACCTTGCAGCGAAACACGGAATGTCCTGTCCGACAGATAATTTCTAATTATCTTCACCAGGAAGATAGGAAGATTGTATCGTTTTAGCTTATACACCAGGCCATCGTGCCAAACGTTATCAAAGGCCTTCTCAATATCGAGAAGTGCCATGGCAGATGATTTCGCAACAGACTTGTTCCGCCTGAGGATGTTGGTTACTCGGTTGAGTTAGTGCACTGTTGAGCGACCACGTCGGAATCCGAACTGCTCGTCGAGCATGATGTTAAGCTCGACGGCAGACGAGAGAAGTCGACGGTGGATCGCTTTCTCAAACAGTTTTTATACTCCTGAGAGAAGGCTGATGGGCCTATAGCTCTTGGAACATGAAGGATCTTTCCCAGGTTTCTGGATGGGGATGACTTTGGCTGACTTCCAACAAGAGGGAAAGTAGCCAAGTCGGAGGCATTGGTTTAAAACCATCGCCAGATGGTTATAGAATTGGGGGCTCAATTGATTGAGCTCCAAGTTCATGATGTTATCGAAACCTGGGGCCTTCATGTTCTTTGAGCCTTTGATATAAGTCAACAATTCGTCAGCTGTGATCTTCAGCTTCACTGTGAAGTCGTTGGGGCTTATATGGATGTTAGTAATAAGCGCGCTAACGGCAGCTTCGTGTGGACTGACGATATTTTGTCCGAGATTGTGGGAGCTGACGAAGTATTGACTTATCTCAGCAGCCTTTTCTGCAGGAGTTATAAAGCGATCCTCTCGAGCCATTACTGTCTAGTGGGATCAACGGTGGAATGGGCCTTGGCTTAGTTTTCAAAAAAAAATGTCAACTTCCAGAACGGCTTTGCAAATTCTGGGAGAAGGGCGGATCTTGTCGGCAAAATTGTTATTCTTAAGGTCCACCATTTTGGCCTTAATAGTTTTCGTCACTCCATTACAGTGACTTTTTAGCGTTGGCAAACCAGTTCACTGATATTGCCTTCGGATGGCGTTTCGCAACTGTATTAATTCTTTAGTGGGTCTATCAATGGGTACAGAGATGCTCACCTGATCAATCACCGGTACATGTTGCTCCCGGGCCGGGGAGATCGCTTGCTCGATGCTCTTCAGTTGTCGATCGATGTCATCAACCGTCTCAAGGTGTATGTTGAAATCGATGATGTCGTCAACGTGTAGTCGGAACCTCTCCCAACTGGCGCGATGGTAGTTCCGTCTGGTGATCCGATGCCGGTTGACCAAGGACCCAACTTCGGCGACCACTGGATAGTGGTCCGAGCTGACGGTGTACTGGCCCTTCTCCAGGTCTTCCTGCAGAATTATTCCGTTCCGGTTGCGCCGGGTGTTCCCCCAGATTTCATGTTTCGCATTTAGGTCACCGGCGGTGATAAACTGCCCCTGCCTCCGAGTTAGCTTGCGAATTTCGTTTCGTAGGACCGTTGTTGTTCCGTTAGCGGTGCTGGCTTGCTTGCCGCGATGATGGTGATAGGGCCGACGGCAGTTTCGACCTTGACTTCGATGGCTCCGATAGACTGCAGCCAAAAACTCGGAAGCAGATGGCAGTTGATGTTGTAGCGCAAGGCGATCGCAACTTCTCCTCCACTAGAGCCGCAACGATCAAGTCGCACAATCCGGTATCCTGGGATGAAGACGCTGAGTGCTGGCTTGAGATTTGTATCGGTGACGATGGCGATGTCGATGACCTTCCTGTTAAGGAAGTCACCGAGCTCAATTGTTTTGTTCCGGATGGAACAAGCATTCCAATTGAGGATGCTGAAGGAGCAATTATAGTCCATATTTGAAAATAAATTTCATCGTCACGAATGTGGTGGCTTTGAGCTGTTCCTCCTTCGAGAGGCAGGAACGTAGTTGGCGATAAAGCTCTTGGACGAACTCGACCATTTGCTCCGTTTCATAGAGCTGTCCATCGGTGGGTGGTTGCGTGGAGGAACTACTACTCGGATTGTACCAGCCTGGAAGAGGAGCCGGCACGGAGGTGTCAGCGGCTGCCGAGAATCGTTGCTGAACGGATTCTGACGGGCGGTTTGCATGGTGATAGTTTAATGGAACTGGCGGCAGTTTCGGTACGTGGTACCGGAGCGTCGGGAAATTGTTTTCGTCCATTCGAGGTGGCGGGCGGCGTTAACCAGGCCGAGACTTGGTGGACGCCTGCTTGCGGATGGCCAGATACTCCGCTCGTTTGGGACAGGCTCGGTTGATGCCTTCGTGGTTAGCGCCACAGTTGGCGCACTTTGATGGGGCACCTTCATCCATCGGGGGGCACTGTGGCAGTTTCGGGTCCCATGACCAAACGCCAGACACTTGCCGCACTGTGTCACGTCGTATTGCCTTGGGCGATACCGGTCCCACTCGAAAATGACGTTGAAAAGGGCGCGTGTTTTCAACAGGTCCGCCATCGTGACGGAACCCTTCTCCAAGTGGACCAGATAGAGTTGGTCCCGATGATTTCCCTGTTCTTGACGTCTGATTGGGAAAACCTTCAGTGGTTTCAGAGTCGCCGCTTGTAGCTCAGCGACTATTTCCTCTGGAGTGAATTCTGCACAGCTGAGTGGTACTGCACAGCTTGTACAGCGGTTTAACTTTAATCGCTGCAAGCTCCGTCCTAAGGGCAGCGATGTTTCTTGACGTGGTGAATAGCGGCGGGATCTTCACCGATTGCTCGCTAGTAGTTTGGCGTTGGGGTCCGATGGACCGGTATCGTCATGCCGTTGCCGCTTGCAGCTATTCGGTTTTGGCATGGTTTCAGGAGCGGATACCGCTGATGTGGATGTCACCACTTGTTGATTTTTTCGACCCATTGCCACGGCAACAGGTCGAGTGAGAAAATTTTCACAACCTTGCAGCGTTTCCTTCTGGCTTGCTATCGCTAATACCTTAGCAAGCGCAGGCGATAGTTCACGAACCGGACGCGCAATCGCCGGAAATCGGACGAGGGGGAACGGGAAAAAATAAACTTCGTATCGCTAGAGCAAAAAACACGACCGAACGTGTCGCTTGTCCAAACTGGAATGAAGGGAACATCGCAGTAGGTCTAGTATTTATAGTAGATTTGTTTGTACCTCAATATGCGCGGTGATAGTGTTCGATATTCTATACCTGTCAGATGGGCCTGTCTTGTGTTGATGGTCAAATGTCGTAGCCATCATGCTGTCTTCTAGAGACAAGATTTTCCCTTTTTGGAAATGACTCTGTCGCTTAAAATCATAAGAAAAATACTTCAAGATTCGTATAAATCAGCTTCTATACTTAAACTGTACGGCACATTCTACCCAATTTGCTCACTTCAGCCTCGAAAGGAAAGTAAAGCCGATGGTGTCCGGCCCTATGTATTGATGAGTTCAATATGTAGAGCTAGAGTCTCCCTGGCGTGACGAAGCAGCCTCATGCTGAAAATCACGCAAAAATATGAAACAACAACAACGAAAACTGCACTCATAAATCGAGATGCGAGATTTGACAAAATACTGCCTTGTAAACGTCTGAAAGAACCATAAATGTTCTGTCCAATCTCGCGTAGCGATTTATGAGTGTACTTTATTTTATTCTATTTCATCATCTTAGCTCATAGTCTACATGACGCAAACTAAAACTAAAAAAAAAACGAGCATTACAAATACGAGCCATAAAGTGAGCAGAAGATTCGCCAAATTCAAACAGTTCTTCGACAGTCGTAAACGCTCGCATCATAGTTGTTAGTGGTTCGATGTTACCAAACGCTGTTCGATGGAATCGTGGTTGGAGCAGGGTACCACTCCGCAATGCTCTCGGTGGCACTCGGATGTTCAGTTGAGCGAGAAGCCGCGAGCAGTCAACCTCTCCATTCAAAAGTGTGGCAACAATAACCGCTTGTTGATTTTTTCTTCGACGTTCCAAAGTATGCAGTTGCAGCAGATTGCAGCGATCTGAATACGGCGGGCGATTTTGCGGATCACGCCATGGTAGATTACGCAATCCGGATAAACCTACGCTGTATTTTTTCGATCCTCATGCTCCAAGTTAATTGATAAGGAAGCCAGACCAAACCGGCATTTTCTAGGATCGGTCGTACCAGTGAGCAATAGAGAGCTTTCAGGCAGTACGGGTCAGTGAAGTCTCTTGAGATTTTCGATACAAACCCTACCTGGCGATTAGCCTTAGAGATCACAACAGACCGGTGGAGGTTAAACGATAATTTATGATCCAGTAGAACACCTTGATCGCTGAACTGGTCAGTTCTATGTGCCATTGATGGTATAGTCGAAAACAATCGGCTGCCTGGTGTGGTAATACGACATAACCAAGAATACACTTTGGAATGCTGATCATAAGTTTATTCCGACGGCACCAATCAGTAAATCGATCCAATAATGGTTGAAGACGAGTACAATCCTCGGCAGACCACAAAAAACAACTTTAGGTCATCAGCATACGCAAGCCTGCAGCCATCTCTAAGTAGAAGCAACACGTCGTTGAAGTTTAGAACAAACAGCAGCGGGCCAAGGTTGCTACCCCGAGGAACACCTGACGAGTTTGTAAAGAAAAATGGAAGTGCTAGTATCAAGTTTCACTCGCAGAGACCTGTCTGTTAAATACGAGCACAGCCATGATGTCAATCGTCCCGACATTCCGAGTTTGGATAGCTTCGCCAATAGAATTTCATGGTTGATTGTATCAAACGCTGCTTTAAGATCAGTATAGATGACGTCTACCTGTGCCCCTTTCTCCAGTTGCTCAAAACTGGTCGTGGTAAAATCTAGAAGTTTGGTAATAACCGAGCGTCCAGGCAAGAAACCATGTTGGTCACCAGAGATGTAGCATTTGGTGCGCGCGAGAATGAAACTCACTATTATCTCAAATAATTTAGAGGCCGCTGAGAGAGTAGTGATTCCCCGGTAGTTTTTAACGTCACGTTTATCTGCTTTCTTGTGTACCGGCACCATTAATGACTACTTCCAGACTGCGGGAAATTTCGATTCGGCAAAAGATTTATTGAAAATCCAGCAGAGAGCTCCATTAGTGCGACAATACACTGAAGATGGAATATCATCTGATCCAGGCGAGAATGTAGATTTAATTTTCTTGATGGCCTTATTTACCATCTCGGGCGTTATTTCGAAAATATCCACGTCTACAAGGTTAGTAGGAACGTCCAAAACAGCTCTTTAAATATTACAAGATCGATTGCAAGCTTTTACTTTTTCTCGGTCCCATCGGATCAAATAACCCATATGTTTTTCCTCGAATTTAAATCACTTTTGAATCTCTACCTATCATCAAACGAGAAACATCTGACGACCTACGCAATACCCTCGCTTCTTTCTTCAGCATCCTGCACCTATAGGACACCATTACCATCATGTAATTTAGCATGCTAACAAGGTGATAAAATTGGAGCAACGTGTAATGAGCAGGTATTAGATTCCGATTTCATGCCGTCGAGAATCGCTATCGCAAATGCTTCACTTCCTGCCTGTTCCCCCTCCCACACGCGGAGCCGCTTTCGGTGAAATTAGTTGCTTTTAATTGATTGTCGGTCTTGATATTTTATGATGTTCTACGTAGGTAGCTAACTGTCGAGTACTGAGCACAAAAGCAAATCTCCTCGCTCTCCGGTTTTGGGTTTTTTATTATCCTTTTCTCGGATTCCGGCACCGGCTGACTGCTGGCTGTCGGAATCCGAGCAATGTTAATGAGGGTGACTAATTTTGGCGAAGATTGCTCCGGAGAGGAGTGCTTCAATGGGTGAGACGAGTTTTACGAGATTGGGTTTTTTATTGGAATCCGTATGTCCTCTGCCCCAATCTCGAGAATCTAAGTTTAATTTCATTCTCTGATTTGAACGGCGGAGCATTGGGCACGTAATTGTTGGAATTCATGGAAAGTCGATACCAGAAGAAGGCTCAAAATTAAAATTTTGTTGGCAAAACAAACGCACAGAGTAATCTGCTATAAGTGCCGGGTGCGTAAATTTTGATTACCGATCAAAACAATGGCAACAATGAAAGTTCATGAAAAATAAATTAGCAAACAAAACAGCAACCACTCTTCTGGAGGGGTCCTGCATTTCCCATCACCCACTGGGATTTGATGAATGCTGTAAATACTGTTATACGGTTGCTGCCTGCTGCCGTTGTTCTGTGTTTAAACATCAAATATTAGGCTGAGAAAAGGCAAAGAAGGAAATCCCACATAATGCGAAGGTCAAATATTTACACACCAGTCAGGCCAAGCGTCGCACACTTTTGGATGACTTGCTGATGGTCGGCTGGAGATTTCAAAGAAGTGGTGTGAAAATTGAAAAATATTTTCCAGGGGTATCGGATGTCACGAAAGCAACTTCAAGACTGCCCGACGCACGCTTCCCACTGCTTCTGGTTTTAGGTGTCATCTCGCGGGATATCACTTTAAGAGTGTGCGTCGAATGGATAATCGATCTAGCGCATGATAAACAGTGTCATGTGTGCTTGCATACTTTTGACATTGAGTAGTTCGGTTGATCAGCTTTGCACAAAACTTTCAACCGTTTTGACCCAATTTAACAGAGATCTTTAACAATGGAAAATTGCTAACATCATCGTTCAGCATTACCAATTCCACGAATCACGCAGTAAATCTCACAATCGATTTCATTCACCACACTGGAATCAAAATCCGCACCATCATATGCATATGTATCAGTTGATGTTATCTATCCTTTGTCGAGGATTTCCAGTTCCTAGCGAAAAGATTCCTCGTTCTATATTGCATTACAAAGATTTGTTCGAAAAGCTTTTCCACCGTACCGAAAGCTATGTCGATGATATGTTTCCCCACTTTGCTCCATGGTTCTCCGAATTTCCACTCGGTATTATCAAGATTAAACCAGATGGGGATCTCCGGAGCTCATGTTATCCATTTTTATCTCCTAAGCAACCACACACCCACACTACATCTCTTCAAAAGAGTTTTCACCACCAACAGCAACCGATGAGGTTGGTGAGAACTTTCCACCTTTCATGTTGTTCGGGTTTCCATCACGAAGTAGAGAACCGCTCACTCTAGCAAATCTATCGAATCATGAATTTTATGAATTTTAATACCCGAACCGAACAGGGAAAATCATCTCCGTTGCTTCGGTCTACAATGCGTCCCCGGGGATCGATTCAGTCAGAGTGGGCCCGATCCAACCAAAGTTACTCTCCATCTATCCCGTTGTTTCCACATAATTTAGCACTATGAATTATTAATACGGATTTTATCTTCCTACTCTCCCATTTCTTTTTTTTTGTTCTGTGTGCCTCCTTGCTTTGGGTGAAGAGCTGGTTTCAGGAGATTGTGTGCCGACGGTGTGGTTGAAGTAGTGGTCGGAACCGGAAGAATGGAAACACTCGCCTGAGCATAAAAGTGGTAAGGTGATTATTTTGTCTAGGTGACACGCGCACTTTACAGCTCAGCAAACGGAGAGGCTTCTATTTCGTTAATGGAGGTGAAAATCTGTTTTCAAGTGCGATAAAATTGGTTAAGCAATGTCTGGCCTGGCGCACGGGTAGAGGGAGTTGGAAAAGTTTTGCATTTTAGTCTCCGGGAGGTTGGTTCTTGTGCTGCGAATTACATTAGCATAATGAGAAATTTACGACTTAATATCCTAACTGCATCAAGGTGCTACGGATTGTCGTAATCTGGATGGTAAAGGATTGCAAAGATGACGATGGCAGCTGGGCATGTTTGAACCATCCAATGAGAGGAAAGTTCCCTTTTAATTAATTAAACTGGGAGTTGATTTTCGGACCGGGCTGCGAACGAAAAAGACTTTCTTATAACCCAGAAATCAAAAACCCAAACCGATTTTTTTTTAATCCAGTCGAATTCTACTCCCAAGTCGACCATATATTTTTTGCAATCTGCTCGAAAGCCAACACATATAGGAAATGGTTGAACCTCGGAGATCTGGGAAGGGGGCTTTTCCCAACGGAGAGAGCAGGCGGAAATCATTTTAAATTTCATTTCCCATAAAGAGAATCATTCAAGTGCGGTCGAGTGTTTCCAAGTTAGTGCAATGTGCGCTGGTGTATCCGACAGAGATGATACTTGAAAGCATTCGAAATGGCGCCTGTTGGCTGCTTGGATTTTTCTTTTCTCCTAGCTTGTAAATTTAGGCAAGGGCGTTAACAGGATTGAGATGGCTGAAAATTAAATGATTGCTACCAGAATTATGCGTGATTAGTTCATTTATAAATGTAAAAAGATAAATTAAACTCATGTCATATGTGTCAGGTACGAAGACATTACAAAAACAATAACTAAGCTTGATACAATCTTTCCTCATTTATTGGCACATAAAATGAAACACAAAACAAAAACTTTTTCGGTAAAATGCTTATTGTTATTGGAAATTAAACTGTGTCTGCTAAAGTGAGGTTTCTTTAGCTCAGCTTCACTCATTAGAGACTATTTTACACATTCAAAAAGCCATAACAAATTTCAAGTATCATTTAAGTTTCTCTAAAATTCCTCGTATTTCGGTAATCCCTGAATGTGTCAATTTATTAAATTTTGAATATCAGTGGAATATTATTATCATTATTTTAATTTTGCCCATCTTGATCCACAAAGCGTTTTATGGTATAAACAAAGCGATGCAAGTGGCTGGCAGCATGTAGATTGCTCGAAACAAATTTATCACTGTATCGCTTAGTGCCTCGACAGTCGAAGCAACCGTAGGGTTTTTGTTCAATCATCAACACCTTTTTAATATACACAGATAAAAAGAAACACTGAATTTTCTGCGTTATCTAATGCACATAAAGGGAATGCTAGATTTGGCAGAAAATAATGAGATATTGCATGTAAATTTAAGCTAGATAACGCCTGAATCTAGCCTGTTGTATGAAAGATTGCAAACCTTGTTGTATGGCGCATTAAAGATTGCAAACAATTTCGTTGTTTACGCCTCCTTTGGCTTGGAATTAAACGATGGGAAACTTCACGCGTTTGTTAAGATTAATTATTTTTTTCTGTGTAGTTAACAATTCGCAAAATAAAATGCACAAAAATTTCCAATACTGACCGCGTTGCCTCCTTTTTTTTTTTTTTTTTTTTTTCTAATATCTCTCTCTACAAATATTTTTTAAATTTTATTTTCTTCACCTTTTTTTTCCGCGATAAATCCAAAAATTGACTTTTTTTTATAAATACATTTTTTTTTCTAAAATTTTTGTCTATGTATATATTTTTTGTGTGTGTGTGTGTGTGTGTGTGTGTGTGTGTGTGTGTGTGTGTGTGTGTGTGTGTGTGTGTGTGTGTGTGTGTGTGTGTGTGTGTGTGTGTGTGTGTGTGTGTGTGTGTGTGTGTGTGTGTGTGTGTGTGTGTGTGTGTGTGTGTTTTAGTGTGTGTAGTCTAACTACCATCGGCCGGCAATGGTATTACGGAAGAAATATGTTTACAACAATCATTCAAGTGACCATTGGAAACAGCTTTATTCCGGGAGTTAGAAAGTGATAGCTCTACTGCAGCAACCCATTTCAGAATGTCTGGAGAGCCACGCCCATTCCGAGGTTACTTTCACATACAATAAGCCCCGCATGTAGACATTACCGATATCATTTGGATAAGGGCACTGCAACACACTTCCAAGTTTGGAAATTTTAAATTTCCAAACCAGGCACGTATTTAGTATTATTTGAAAATTAGATTATTGTTATATAGGGAAACTGACCCCACATTAACCGCATTGTTCCTATATTCATCCTACGATGAATCAAACAATTGGGCAGTTGAAGGATCGGTTTCGTTTTCTAATAATGTTTGCTTACGTTAAATAACTACATCAAACATTACTAACTAATACTGTCACGTGTATATCGTTTTATTTCAAGTAGGATGAATTGCAAAGTGATGAGATTAATATAGGTACATCTTCCCTACTTATTATCAGATAGATTTCACCCATGTCCGCCTCCTCAATCACACTATCTTGTTCATTCGTAAAAGTAAAAGTTTTCGACGTTGATTCGTAATTAAATGTTTATGCATGTGAATTTATCCACTCTATTTAGCCTTTTTTTATACAGTTTCATAGTAAAAGTGGAACGTATCCCCAGTGTAAATAAAAACCTTAGTTTATATTTCATCGATTTGAACATACAGAGGTTGACAAAGTGATCGGGATTTAATCAGCCAGCAGCCAGCAATAGCAAAAAGCAAAGAGCAACAGCAAACAGCAACAAACAACAGCGTAATAATAACAGCTATCTTTCACACTATCGAGGCGATTGTGTTGTAATCAATCTTCGTGAACCAATAAATGCATTCCCATCACTGATTGACTTGAAGAGAAATTTTGTAGAAAGGGAAGCACATCTCTAAAAGCACTCTTCCTAAAGAATTGTCTCTATCCAGGCGTATTACGTTAAAATAATCGAAGCTGAGTTTATTTTCTGAAGAAAACTATGTTTCACAAAGAGCAAATAAACCGTGTCCAATATATTCTCATACAAAATAAAACTCTATTGATTTTAAATCGATAATCAAGATTTTATTGATAACATTACCCATTATATTGCAATATAATACTGATCAACTACAACATATGTTTTGAAATAACACCGCCTTTAACCTTCTTGACCAGCTCCAGACGTTTTTCGAAACCGTCACCGGCGGCACGCACGACTTCCATCGGCATTTCGTCCCAAATTCGTTTGATTACGGGTTCGAATTTGTTCATATTAGAGGCCCTGTGGTCATTTACCTTTGCCAGCATTTATGACCATACGAAATAATCCAAGGGATTCAGATCTGGTGAACTGGGAGGCCATTCATTCTTGTCCTTAAAGTTGGTCAAATTTTCCCGGCAACAGGCCTGAACGAGATTTGCAGGATGCGATGGCGCTCCGTCCAGCTGAAACACATAGTGATCATCTTCAAACACCTCTTGTACATATGGCGTGACAACTTTCTCCAAAACTTCCGTTTTATAATATACGGCATTCACTTTAACGCCTTTTTCGATGAAAACCAGTGGTAATTTGCCTCGCTTGCAAATTCCTCCCCAAACCATCACTGACGCAGCACTTTGGAACCGTGGAAAATTCCTATCACTCTCTGGAACAGTTCTCGAAGAGAGAGAGAGTCCACAATCTGTCGTTCAAGACATTGTGGGATTGTTGCAAGACGAATAACTTTTCGTCGGAAAAGATAAATTCTTCCCCACCGTGCCGCGACAAAAGCAGACTTGTTCATTCGAGTCGTTTCTGCTTGGAAGGTTCCGAAACTACATGAACCTGACGTTTCTTGAAAGCTTGGAATCCGAGGTCATTTTGCAGTATATTGTGCATTGACGATCTCGAAACATTCAGAGGCCATTTTACGTACAGAACGCTGTGATTTTCGTCTAATCCGTTCCCTGACCACTTTAACAACTCGTGCAATACGCACCGTACGAGTACGACCGGATCTCTTCCGGTCATCCAACGGGCAGGTGTCACGGTACCTTCGGATGGTTCGGTACACAAAATCCCGCTTTACTCCGAGGTTTTTCAAATTTCTGAAAATAGGGCCCGGGCGCTCACCTTTCTAAAACTTTTTTATCACCACAGCACGAAACTCTTTCATCGCTGGTAACAGATAAACACCGAATGAAAACAATCGGACATAACCTAAAAGTGTTTGTATAAACATAGTGCAAAACTACACCAACACATAGCATGTTGAGTAGTTGCACGACACAAATGCAAGGAAAAAGTGTATGAGAATATATTGGACACGGTGTAAATCAGAAGTGGAATTGTGAACTAATAATTTGAACGAGTCTAAATTAGGCTCCAAATTACGGCAGCTCCACTATAGTGCAGTAATCATATCTCCGACTTGATTAGATGAATTATCCATCGAAAGATATGATTGACGTTAGGAGGGATGATGATACAAGCAATTGCATACACACAAAAAAAATGAATTTTAACAGGCGCGTAAAATTACCCCTCCTTTAATTCCAAGCCAGAGAAGGCGTAAGCTACGACATTGTTTGCAATCTTTCATGCGCCCTAGAACGGACTAAATTCAGGCGTTATCTGGCCCAAATTTACAAGAAATATGTTATTATTTTCTGCCAAATCTAGCATTCCCTTCATGTGCATTAGACCACGCAGAAAATTAAATGTTTCTCTCTATCTGTGTGCAACCTGTAGCTCGCCACACACTTGAATGGCTTTGTTTATTTCATATAACGCTTTGTCGATCAAGAAAGACAAACTTGATGAGAGGGGGATTTGAGTTCGATGATGAGAGAAAAAAAAAACTTGACGGTGGAATTGCAACAGCGGCCAACAGCGTTGCGGCATTCCATGGTATCGACTCACCTACACTGAAAAAAATAATTAATCTTAACAAACGCGTGAAGTTTCCCATCGTTTAATTCCAAGCCAAAGAAGGCGTAAACAACGAAATTGTTTGCAATCTTTAATGCGCCATACAACAAGGTTTGCAATCTTTCATACAACAGGCTAGATTCAGGTGTTATCTAGCTTAAATTTACATGCAATATCTCATTATTTTCTGCCAAATCTAGCATTCCCTTTATGTGCATTAGATAACGCAGAAAATTCAGTGTTTCTTTTTATCTGTGTAAGAACAACGCATCAAAGAATGTTGCTGAGCAATTTGAAACAAAAAAGTAAAAAATGATTGTTATAGCGATACCCTAAGGGAACGGCCATTAAGTATGTCACGCAAATAACGCCAATTTTCAACCCCCCTTATCCTCTTCATCATGTTTTTTACATGGACGTCCATTTTTTTTCACTAATTAGTGTAAAATAATATACCCATGTTTTGTCGGATCGAAGAGTGGACCTTGGAAAAAGATTTTGCAAGGCCGACGACGGTCCCAAGTCTGCAAGAGTATGTAAATTTATTGTATTATGTTTTAAATAACATGATTTATCACTGAGACAGCTTTATGATCCACAATTTCCAATAACAAAAAACTACCTTTTCTGAATCTGGAATAACTCCGGGACCAGAAGGCCAGTTTATCAGGTTTATAATTTTTATTTAAAGCGTTCCCGGTTCATATGGAACCTTAGCGTCAACAATCGGCTGAGAAATGAAGAAGTCATGATTTCTATTACTAAGAAAACCGTGAAGCGGAAAAAGCAAAAAGAATTTAGTTGACTTCTATTCCACTCTACAAGCAAATCCATGAATGCAACCTTGCATTCATATTGATTCACGGATGATTCATTACAGGGCTAATAGATGATTCACCTGATTCAAAATGAATGTGAATATTGCGTGGGTCATAGATTCGGTTGATTAATTCATTCATTCTCTAGCTTGGCTGATTAATTGGTTAATTTATATAAACAATCAGCACAGTTTATTTGAAATATTTCTATGTGACTGAGGATGATCAAAAAAGAAATGTCAAAGCAAAACACGAAATCGGCTGAAATCATGCACGCGAATGAATTTTACCATCCTGGCTTCCAGCTTTATCAGGCTTCAAAATCGTCGCTTGTCAAGTAACTGAAAATAATAAAGACCAATGCATACCATCAGTTCACGTTCCTCCAAGAACTTCCATGAACCGTAGTCAATTCTGGAATTTAGTTTCTATTTTACCATCCCCAGTATTGAGTGGGAGGACCTATACGATGACAATAGAGTGGCTATTTTTAAGGATTTTTGAGAAGATTTCAATTTTTCAACTGTTCAATGGTTCAATGGTGAAGCGACACGCATTTCTGAAATTCGTGACCAGCACCGGCACTGATCTATAAGTAACTGGTGGGAACTAAAATTTTGAAATTTCTTTCTCAAGCTGTTAAAAAAAGACAAAAATACTTGACTTCTTCATTTATTGATTTATTGATTTCTTAAAATTGAAAACACATTATCCATCAATGAAAACAAAACAAGCAAACATTTTAGAACGGTCCATAATCGGCTGTTTGGCGAAGCTTCCGTTTGATGTCGGAACGGTAACGTTGCACGACCTTCATGTCAACATTGCGAATGAATCTCTTGATTCTACCAATCAACTGTTTGCAATTCGTGGCTCTCTAGTTGTTTTTGTACACCAAGGAGCTCAAAATTTCTAAGAAATCTTCGATTGGGCGACACTCAGGCAGATTTGTCGGGTTGTGGTTTTTGGGTATAAATAGGATCGAATGGATATTTAGGAATGCTTGTGTTTTGACGTAGGACTACGTCTGTGTTTTCAATACTGGGGTACACGTTTGAATTGCAAAACTTTGGAGCGTCACGAAAAATGTGTGGGTTTTGAACGTTAATAACTAAGTCATTCCACGATTGATTTCCAAAATGTTTACACCAATCGATCGGGACATTTTCTACGCTTCGATTTCAATATTTAAAACTATTGATTTTTTACATTCAGCTATTGAAATTAACACAAATGTAAGGTTATGTCTTATAATGCCGATTTTTCAGAGTAAATTTCCCAAATACACAGTACTTTGCTAGCACAGACTTCATATTTAAGTAAGAAACGTCTCCTATGCATCAGGAAAAGATATTTAATGAGGACACGTTGGAATTTTCCTTCAGTCTTTCAGCGATCTCGAAGATGTTGAGTCAGCGCTCGGCTACGCACCGTCAAGTCGACCATCGACCGACTCTATTGCCAAGTAACATGTCTGGCCGTGACAAATTTGCAGTCGGATTGCAGCTCCCACTCGGTCGCATTCACCGTCTGCTCTGGAAGGGCACTACACCGAGTGCGTTGGGGCCGGAGCTCCCGTCTACTGTCACTGCGTCTCCCGTCGCTGCGGTGATGGATTACCTGGCCGGTGCTCGAGATGGCAGATAATGCCAACCCGCGACAACGCGTAGACCAAAATCATACCACGTCACATGCAGCTGACCATCCGCAACGACGCAGAGCTGATGAAACTTTTCCGGTGTGAACATTTCACAGAGTGTTCTATTATTCAGGCTGTCCTGCTGTACAAGAAGAGCGAGTGAAAAGCCTAAGTTCAATTGGAACCATGTTCTCCCCGTCAACTAAAATGAGTTCTTTTCAGGACGAACAACATAATTTGCTGTTTAAAGAGTTTGTTAATTTGAAGTTTCTCTTGCGTTCATCAAAATTTACATTCCCACGCACCGGCTCAACATGGCATAGCTTTAAAGGTTGCGTCTCGGAGTAAATGGCCAAGCATGTTTGATAACCAACAAACGAAATATATGTCCATATCTCGACTCTCTTTGGATAAGGTTTTGTCCCTGAAAAGGGCATTTTTCTTTTGCATAAGGTGATGTGAATTTAACCTCCGAAAACATACAGCGTGATGATTTCATTTCCTCGCTGGTGTCTGCCGCAAACCGCAACTAGTGAGGCCCGTCCCCTTTTGTAAATTTTGTTTCGCATTGCCTTTGTGTTACCGTCAGATAGACCATGTAGTTGAGTTCATTGTTGTTCCTAGTTGTGTATAGTGGATTAATTGCCGGCAGATCAAATTAGGCAGATTCCTGTTAAGAAAGCATCCGTCTAGTGTGCAGTAATTAAAACTAATTTTTGTGGCGCAATAACTGAATTTCGTCCCCTTTGGTGCAATTCGTATCACATTGCCTTCGTTGGTACCGCCTTCTTTCGTGCAATAGCATCCAACGCCATTACATAAAAGCTTTTAGCAGTACATTTTGATTCAGTCGTGGAGCTGTGCACTAGCTGTAGGATCGCAGTTGGCGGCAGCAAGCACCATGGAGCGTGCACTGGCGAGCAGCCGTTGCCCAGAGAGGCTTTTGTGCAGTTGGCAGTTGGTGCTGATGCTCCCGTCAACTTCGCTTCTGAAACCTACGAGTTGGCGGGAAAAAGCCGTCCGTGACAACGAGACAAGAATCATCACACGTCACCTGCAGATGGCCACCGGCAATGGCGAGGAGCTGAACCAAGAAGACCAAGAAGAAAGCCCAAGTTCAATCGCGAACCATGTTTCTCCCCCGTCGGTTAAATCCGTCCTTTTCAGGACGACCAAATCAGTTTGCCAATTAAAGAGTTTGTTTGGTTGAATTTTTCTCTTGTGCTGTTTGAAATTTCAATTATCGCGCCCCGGCTGAACATAGTATTGCTTTAATTGCCGCGTACTGGAGTAAATGACAAAGCGCGTTGGATAACCAACGAACGAAATTCAAGAACGGATAATTCGAGCCGAACTGCAAATTAAGGTTGTACTGCGAACGTTTAGTGTATGGGAATAAGATGGGCATTAGAACAATCAAGCGATCTAGATTGCAAATTTCTGCGTAGTCCTATGTCACCTTTGCGCACAACCCCATTGGGCTGTACCTTTTAATTGTTTTTTTTTTTGCGTAATGCGATGAAGCTTTATCCGGCCAAAACACGTATTGTCCATATGCATGATCTTTTTGTAGGCACGGGATCAAAATTTCTCCAAACATTCAATCTGGTCCACATCTTGATCGATAGCTAAACAAGAGGACTTGAACCATGGTTTAGAAATACCTCTCTCGGATATGACAATATACAGCATCATTTTATGTTCATGCTTATGCTTAAACCTATATTATTTGTTCGGAAATGCTGTAGAACTATCCATGGAATAGTATCAATCGTTTCCGGGAACGTACGTCTTCAAAAGAGGGAAGTAACTTTCGTTGTCAAATCCAACACGAATGCACACGAATGTGTAAAGTGTCGTAAATAAACAAACAAAAAAAAGGTATCTGTTTCACATTGAGCCCCGGAAGCTCTTGTCTTCTTTTAGTACTTTATTCAGATTCTTTTCAATGTTTTTCAGATGTACTGGTGTAAACAGCTGAACTTTCTAGTGGGATCCTGTTGGCTCAGTGAATCCTTTCTGTTGAAGGCATGAGAAAGAGATCGAAGGTCTTCCACTACCTTGCTTGCGAGTATTAGTTGGGGATCTTAGAATATGGTAAACAGTCGTAGTCGCAACATTTTCGCTTTTGAAATGGTGTACCGTATACTTTTTTCGAGATTTCTGTGCAGCTCCCAGAACTGTACAACGCGCTCGTGAAATGCGAAATACTTCAACGGCATTTTAAGCAAAACTTAGCAAACATAAACCAAACAAAACCGAAAAATACTTGCAGAAATGGGAGAAGTTGAGCTAACACATACACACTCTCATATCTCTCTGATCTCGTTTGTTGTTGAGCACAGGGGCCTCATAAAAATTACAAAATTTTAGTTGCCACCCGTTAGGTTGAATTATTGAACTTAAGCATCGAAAATGAAAAACAATCCCAAGCTGCATCTATATGGTTCTCTGTGCAATTACACAAGTTTTGATCAGTAACTGCACGAAAAGCACGGTCCTCAAATTTTCAAATTTTCGAAAATTGAAAAAAAAAAATACTCATGTATATCTCTCAATTACAAACATTACAGCCCTCATTTCCTCAATATTCACTTTAAATCTTGAACCACAAGGTTTCCTCTACGACCATGAGCATTCAAGATCTCTGGAGGGTGGCAAATGAATATAAACACTTGAAAATAATGTTACGGTTTTGTGCTCCGGATAACTTCCTCCCACCGCCGAACAGCGAAAGAGAAAAATCGATTCAATCCATTCGATACTACACCGAGATGCAGCACCCGGTCGAGTGAATCGGAACCAACTGGTTTGCGCTAGGGGTTATGCTCGCTTCTCAAAGCATGGGGCCATTTTCCACTTGAATCGTTTCGCCATAACAAAATGGTTGTACGATTTTCCTCTATAAACAGAAGAAAGAATGCGAAGAGCATTTCCACTGGCAAAAGAAAAATGAATCAGTTGTGCAAATATTTTGCTTCACTTCGGTGCGGTCAAACCAACCAACAGACCGACCATCCGGCCAACCAACGATGATGCACTTTGTTAGTCTTGACTTAGCTGTGCACTTCACTCTAAATTCAAATTTTTGCCCGGATAAATCTATGAAAATTTTAGCAACACCTTGAACCATCGTACTAAAAGCTTCTTGTTCATGCTCGTTTGATAGTCAAGTCACAGCTGGGCGGGTTCCATTAAAATTCTATGATTTAGTAACTCAGGCACAGAGACGAACGGAAGTGTATGAATCTGTGAAAATCCCCTCGGTCTACAGTGGATGGAAACTCTCGAATGAATGAAATCACTTCTCTTAAATATGAAACACCGGAGCTCCTCGGTAGTTCCGGCTTGAGCATTCGGCTGTAATTCACTGTGATCAAGATTGCGGAGACCTTTCACGAACCTATTTTGGGGCTCATGCGTCTTGAATGGCAGTGAAAAATTGTAACCCGAAATATGACCAGCCGCCGAAAACATCATCCCACAATGTCGGCAGAATCTTATCTCGCCAGGCAGCACCGATTGAATATCTTCATTTTCCCAAGACGAGTTTCCATTTCGTGAATAAATCCAGAGCCAAGAAGCATACACACACCCCAACTTCACGTACTGAATATTTTATCAGCCTGATTCATGTCGACGCTTTCGAGGGAATGTGAGAGCAACCTCGCAAGCACCAGAACAATCAACTCGAAAAAAAACAACCTTTACTTCAAGATTGCTGTCAGCTGAAAATGGAAAGATTTTCGTTTTTCCCGAGTTTCAACGGAACCCGACGTAGAAGCCAAGATTTGATAAATAAATATCATCAACTTTAGCTCACGCTCCGGTGAGTCCGTATTACATCGCAAGCCGAGCACCCAACAACGTCTCGTGTTCTGTGAATTGAAATGATTTTTCTGCACGTCTGTTGAGCGATTTCTTTTTTTTTTGCTCACTTTTTCCTCACCTCGTTATCTGTTCTGTCTTATCATCAAAGTTTGGAGTGATTTTGCTCTTTACCTCGGCACATGGAAACGTGATTGACTGTGTATTGACTCATCACGGTGCGAGGAAAACCTCGAGGAGAAATGAACTCATCACCGACATTGTTTTCACCCTCCTTGCAACGATATCTTTCTACCCGAGTAGTGTTCTCTCAACCCTCCTCCCAAGACAAAAAAAAACCCAGAATGCAATAACCTACCATGACTAGACAAATCCGTTGCCGTCGCTTGACTAGTCGAGGAAACTAAATAAAAGATTTCCGCCAAGATTGGTTCGAGATCCTATCAAAACACAAAAATCATGGCCGACCCAGAAAATGGCTTCCTATTCAGGGATCCAATAAACGCCCACCGGAATGCCGTAAAAACCGCTTCCCAAGAGGGTGGACCTCAACCTGGCAGTGGTGGGAGGGTGAAGAAATACACACATCAATGCCGCCGGACTAAGAAAACGGAATCAAGGGAGCGATGATATCAAACTGATGGCGATGGTCATCGTGGGGAAGGAGTATTCGGTCGTTCTTCCTCTTGGGAGCTGTCAGGCGAGCTATCGGGTTGGGATTTTGGAATGGAGGGAAAATTAATGGAGCAGTGATGGTTGTTTTTTCTTACCTTGAAGCTATGCGCTTGTCTTCAACTAGTTATATGTGTGTATGTATCAGTTAAAGAAACTTGAAATTTCCATTGGTCCAAGATGACGAATATATTATCTCAAGTGGCAATGGACAATTCTCAAAGTTTTTTGGCCTTACTTTATTCTGATTTCAATCCATCACCGAAAACGTCTACAAATTTCTCTGAGCCTTTTGACAGTGCATCCATTTTCATCAAAATTCAGCCTACTATTTTAAACATATCTGCGGTTGTATGTATTTAAAATCCATGTTGAGTTTTCAAGTAATAGTCTAATTTTTTTGTTTCAATTTGGTTAGCTTTAAAACATTTCCGAATACTCTTATAATATTTGCATACACTGCAAATAAGTTTGTCATAAAAATTACTATTTTTGACCTTACAAGCAGCTTTGAGTAGAACCCCTAACAAACATGGTGAAACACGTGGATATAACACTAAAGGAGTGTAAATCAGTACTAGAGGATCTTCGTTTTTTTTCGCCTTCTCCCCTTGAAGAAGATATTAGAGTAGACGAATAAGATGAAAAATTGACGAAGAATATGTAAATGATTGTAATGACGATGAAAAAGAAGAAGATTGTAATGATGATGAAAAATGACACAGCGAACGAGAAAGCGGATTCTAGCTGAAGCATATACAACAGCTACGCCAAGACGAACGAGTCGAAGCATCCATCAATACTGGACACGAATGCATCTGACGAATTTCACGCCAACTCATCCAGTGTTTGGCAGCACCCTCTCAAAATCCAATGAAACAACTTTGTGGGTGTGTAGACTATGTCTTTTTAAGCAAGTTTGCATACTTTGTTTTTTAAAAATTTATCTAGACTGCCATTTGAAACGGGCTTAAGTTTTTTTATCGTTTTTTTTTAATCAACATAACTCAAAAAGGACAAGACTTACAAAAAAGTGATATATGGGTGTCTTTTAGAAAATTGTTTAAACTTTTATGAGAAAAAAATGTGAAATCGATTTGTCCACACTAAAAAAAAAAAACATTTTAAAATTTAAAGTCAATTTGCAAAAAATTACTATTTTAGAATTGGACGAAATTTTTTCTTAATAAAGGCAATATAATTGTCTAATAGTTTGCCATGCAGTGCAAGATGGGTACTTTTAAGGAAAAACAGTTTTTCTAACAACACACTTTTAATGTCAACTCAACTCAAAAAGCACAAGACTTACAAGAAAGTGATGTATGGGTGACTTTTAGAAATTATCTTAACTTTTATGCAAAAAAAATTAAAAATTGTAAAATCGATTACTACACGCTAAAAAAAAATTTTAAAATTTTAAGTCACTTTGCAAAAAATGGCGGTCTTAGAATAGGACGAAATTTTTGTTTTAATAAAGGCAATATAATTGTCTAAAAATTTACCATGCAGTGCAAAATGAGTACATTTGAGAGAAAAAAGTTTTTCTAACAAAAATTTTTTCATCTCCTATTTTTACCGTTTATCGCGCCTACTCGTCTGATAATTCGATCCTAAGACTTCACAGAAGCCAATTAAATGCAATTATAATGCCAATTTAGATTTTTTAAGGGTTTTTGAATGTTTGAAAAATCAAGGCTACCATTTGGATAAGGCTGACTTTTAAATTTTAATATTTTTTTTAAACTTTAGTGATAATAAAATTAAATCAGGTTGTTGATCCTGTTTATTACCAAAACTTTGAAGTATATTACAAGCAGGACAATAAATTGGAAAACAAAAGCTTTATCATAATATCTGAAGTATTGACCCATGACTCAATAGCAGTTCAGTTTTTCAATATCAAAATTGCTAGATTTCATTAAACAAAATTTAATATATTGCTCAAAAATTATTTTCATGTCAGATGGAGCAGCGGCCCATTACAAGAACAAAAAGAACGTTGCCAGCTTGTGTAATTTCAAGTCCAAGTATGGATTGGAAGCAGAATGGCATTTCGTTGCAACGTCTCATGGGTCTATTTGATGCTATTGTTGGTACTCTCAAGCGAATGGCAAAGAGAGCAAGCTTTGCTCAAGATTATGAAAACACAATCAAAACTCCTCTGGAAATATATGACTGAGCAGTTGAACAGTCAAATAAAAGTATAACAAAACTGAATTTCTGCTTCATATCAGCAAAAATGTCAGAAGAACTTATATAGCCACGTTATATAGCCACGTAAAGACAATACCCCATACCCGGGCTCATTGATTTGTACCTATTTCACAAAATCAAATTTCAGCTGAAAAGTTTTCTGATTCAAAGGATAATACAAAGAAATTGTACATATAAAAAAAATGTACATATAAAAAATAAATAAAATAAAACCCTCTCCAAGCAAAAACCTACCTACATAAACAGTATTTCGATAATTCATACAACGTCATATTTGAATCGTCTTAAAATGGATATACATCAAGTCTTATCAAATTAGAATTTACTCATTTAATTAGACTTGATGCATATCCATTTAAAGACGATTCAAACATGACGTCCGCTATTTTTTTAGATTTATCAGCCGCCCTCTATCACCATTTTTACGATACCTTTTACACGAACTTTAACAAATCTTGACCATCATCTGTGAACTGTTTATGGTGAATCTAGAAACAATCCTAAAAGACAAAGGATTACTTCCAACTCGTTGGTAGACATGCGTCGACGACTTCTTCGCCATAGTGAAACAAGAGGATCTCGCCTTAATTCCTCAAGAAATCAACAATCTCCACAAAGACATTAAGTTCACTCATGAAATAGAAAATAATGGAAAACTTGCATTCCTCGACCTTCTAGTAGTGAGAGAACCGTTGTCATCATCGTCTTTAGAATTTGAAATCTACAGAAAACCCACAAATACCCAAAGAGTCATCACTTACACTTCAAATCATTCTTTTCAGCATAAAATGGCCACCTTCCACCACATGATCCACCGGATGTTGACCCTTCCTCTCAATGAAGCCGGAAAAGCCAAAGAATTAACAATCTTCAAAACTGCCAGATTCAATGGTTCCGAATAGAGAACAATTCAAGCTATCATCAATAAAAAGGAAAAACTTCTTCATAGAAAATTGCAAACAACCCTCTCCGATTCACTTGAACCCCTGAAACTTGTATCCGTCCCCTTCGATAAAAACATTACGCAAAAGCTGAAACCACAACATAGGGAATTAGGCTTGGACTTAGTTTTCTCTAGTAGGCACAATCAATTGGCATTGTTGTTAGGCTTCACCAAAGATTCAGAAGATTTATCAGGCAGAGCAGGGGTATACAAAATCAAATGTAAACACTGCAGCAAAATATATGTAGGTCAAACAAAGAGAACCTTGGCAACAAGGTTCAAAGAACATCTAGCGGAGGTGACTAAGGTCTGTATCCGCAATAATCCGGACACCTCGAAACATGAATAAAACATAAATTTCGCATTATATTTCCGTCGTAGTTGTTTATTTCAGATTCATGGGATGTGTTTTAACAATTCGTGAAGACAAAACATAGTTATTCGGTATTTGCATAAAATTTTCGAACTTTGCGCTTAACTCCGTCCATTCGGGTTTGTACAGACTCTTCGGAAATCGTAGAAGCCGTCTTTGTCCAAACTTGCTGAAAGTGTTTGATGTCTTTGATTCCTTGCTTCTTTCCAGAAAGCTTCCGCTTCATCAGAGCCCAATATCTCTCGATTGGTCGTAGCTCTGGGCAAATTGGCGGGTTTGAGGTTTTTGGTACAATGTTCACATGATTTGCTTGGTACCACCCCATCACAGTTTTAGCATAGTGGCATGATGCCAAATCGGGCCAGAACAAAGGATTTTTTGTGTGACTTTTGATGAATTTCAGCAATCGCTTCTGCAGACACTCTTTCTGATAGATCTCCTTGTTGATTGTACCTGTAGTGACGAAAGATTTACTCTTTTGCCACACGTGCAAATTGCTTGCCACACAAGGTATTTTTTGGGAAATTTCGATGCCTTCTTCGTTCTGAAATGCTCAGGTGTAGCATTTCTG